>JAADVR010000695.1:0-18200 GCA_023335855.1 Pythium scleroteichum
ACGCTGGCGTCAGCCGATAAGCGTACTCCTGAGTGAGTGCGACCCCACGCTCGCCCCCGCACGGTGGAATGTGCATATTTTAGCTCGCAGCTCGCTGCGCACAACACTACACGTACACCTGAATAGAAACTCATCGTTTTGGTTCTGAATCGCCTCTTGTTAAACGCCCTTGCGCTGGACTCCCGGGAAACGGTGCGATAATGATGGCTGAAATCTGTGAGTCAGTACAGTACCGGTAGTAGCAATGTCACTAATTCACACATGGTTCCTCGTACGGGGTAAACAATGTGGTCCACAGAACATTTCCGTGGAAATCGGAACATGCGCGGCAATTCAAAAATCCGTCTGCATGGTCGTGACGCTGGAGCTGCGCGCGACGCAGAGCGGCGTCATCTGGCCGCGCCGCCCGCTCGTGAGCAGCAAGGGACTGCTCTCGTGCCTTCAGAACGTCCCGCATAGCTCCTACGACCGCCGCGCGACGAGCTTTCGTGCCGTCGCGTTCAATGCCGCTGGTGATGGCTTCGCGGCAGCCGACGAGAAAGGCCGCGTCTTCGTGTTCTTCGTCACGAGCAACAAGTACTCGCTCACGCAGCACCTAGGCGTCCCAACGGTCGCGTGCTGCTTTAGCCCGACGCACAAGAGCGAATTGCTCGTGACATGCGAGAACGAAATGGTGCGGCCACCAGCGGTCCTTGCACGACTGTCCCCCACTACTGATTGCTGATCTCTTGCACTCGCGTGCTTCCGCTGCCCAGATTCGCTGTATCGACGTTCAGTCGCAATCGCTGATCAGCTCGCTGCGTGGCCATCGCTTCCCTGCGCGCAGTGCGTCGTTCCAGAAGTCGGGTAACTTGGCTCTTACCGCCTCTCAAGATGCGGTGATCCTCTGGGACACGAAAGACTGGTCCCGATACAGAGTGCTGAACGCCGGCCCAGGTGTGGAGCATGTATGTGAGCGTACCACTATGCATCGCGCTTTGTGATGCCAACACTGTGTTCCAATGGTCCAGGCTACTTTCGTAAGAAAAGGCGATCTTGTGGCAGTTTGTTTTCAAGACGACTCGGTCATGATGTGGGAGCTAGACTCACTCGCTCTACGCTACCGCTTCTCGCTCCCACCTAATGAGCAACCGGCAGGCATCAACAAGATCGCTGTGTCCGATGACCACAAAATCTTGGTAGCGACGTGAGTCATGCCGCTCGCCTTGGTTTACCACACTCGCTGACGTAGATTTGACCCATCAGTGGACGCTCGCGCTTCATCTATGTTTGGGATTTTGAAGCGCAGACAATCATTCGCATTATTGAGCTACCGGCACCGATTGAAGAAGCCCAGACGGTAGGCCCAAGGTTAGAGCGCAGCTCTCTCGTTAGCGATCTGACGCTCGATGCTTTCAGTTCATGTTTGTTCCTGGCAACGAAAGTACAATCTGCTTGCTCGGTAACGAAGGAAGCCTCTTCTTCCTCAATGTTAATGCCAGGAGACCGAAGATCAAACTTGAAATTTCTAACCCGGGACGGAAGATCGTTGCCTTTGACATTGAAAACCACGGACGGTACCTTGTTGCCTGCACCGAGTAAGTTTGCCCTTGCTGTGCTTGGTTCTGAGTGCGACTGGTTGATGACTGTGGGCGGATTGTAGTGATGGTTGTTTGCTGCTCTACGATTTGGACATAGCAAATGATACGGCGCGCCGTGCTCAAGTGCATCGGAAAAAGCAAGGTTTGGGGGAACTTGAAGATAATCTTCGGTTACGACTGCGTCCTGTGACGAAGTCTGACCCAGCGTCGGCATCGACTCCAGTTACCCATTACCACTCTGAAGATGACAGTGAGCATCCAGCCACATCTAAACTCATCGATGGCATCTTTGGGTTGAAGGCAAAGAAAGATAAGGAGAATGTTGTTGTTGAGCCAAAGATCGAGTTCCAAGAGAAGAGATCGGTGAAGTCTCGTGCGTCTATCTCACCTCATGCTGCCGTATCACCGGCGAAACCAGCGAACTCACAGGTTGATCAGCTGCATCATAAGATATCCACAAATCCAAAGGGTACTCTTCGACATTCTTCGCTGACTGAAGATGAGATCCAATTGAATCGAAGGCGATTGCAAAGCAGTCTGGACTGCAACGGAAAATATCCTGCGAAGTATCGGCTGTTGGTGTGGAGATTTCTACTTCGCCTACCAAAGAACGAAGATGCTTTCACGGCACTGGCAGCGAAAGGTTCCCATCCGTGTTACATAGATCTACACGAGGAGTACCCGCTCAAAAACCAACGCCAACTTCGCCGTCTACGCCGTGTTCTTTCTGCAATCGCGTTTTGGTGTCCAGCTTTTGGTGAAGTGAGCTATTTGCCTGCAGTCGTGTATCCGTTCGTCAAGCTCTACCGTGAGAACGATGTCGCGGCGTTTGAAGCTAGCTTGAGCATACTTCTCCATTGGTGCCGAGATTTCTTGGTCAGCCTCCCGTATCCACCGGTTTTTGTGCTGAGTGCAATCGAGACTCAACTAGAGAAGATAGACCCTCAGCTTCATGATCACTTCGTCAAGCACAATGTAACTGCCGAAGTGTATGGCTGGAGTTTGCTCAAGTCAATATTCACCGAGGTTCTGAGCGAAGAGGAGTGGATGCACATGTGGGATCACCTTATTACTGCATGTGACAAACCTCGGATGTTGCATATAGCAGTGCTTGCATATGTGTCATATTTCCGAGTTGCGTTATTGGCAGCAAAGGATCGCTTCTCGATCGAACAGTTCTTCCACCAACAGAACGCCCTCCAGATTCACGCCTTCATACAACTTCTGAAGAATTTCAGCAACAATTATCCCTTCCCAGACACGACCGACGATCCTGGAGCAGCTCCTTCGTATTGGCCGTTACCGAAGGGTCAGTATCCAGCCTTTGCCAACTATCCAAAGTTTATCGTTGACTTCCAGATTGCTGTATGTAGCCGAGAGAATATGCAGTGTTTGTTGCTCATATCACTAACATTGGCTTGCCTCGTGATCCCCTTGCAGGAGAGAAATCGGATCGCTTTGGAGGAGGCCCAAAAAGTCCAAAAGAAGCGTTTATTGAAGCGAGTGGAGATTGAAGTTGAAAAACTCGAAGCTGAGCACCAGAAGTTTCTTCAGCAACGTCAAGCACTACTTGCTGCTGAAGAGACCCGAAGAACTGAACTGTTAGCAGCTGAAAGGAGCCGCATTTTGAACCTGAAAACACTTGACCATGAGACTCGCAAACGACGGCTCGACCGATTGGCTCATCTCGAGCGTTCTGCCCACGAGACACTTGAGCAGACGTCAAAGCTTTTCCAAGCGGAGTATCTTCGCCTCGAGAACGAGCTTGGAATGCTTAGAGAACGAAGTGAGTTTGAAATATCTTCTCGCCGTCAAGAAGAAGAGCTGCAGCGATTAGAGTTTGAGACAGAGAAGCGAGTCGCTGAAATTCATAAGGAACGAGAAATTGCAGAGCGACTCCAACAGCTGCGGACAGAGTTTGTGACGCGCGTCAAGCAAGATGAACTACAAGACATCCTTCTGTTCGAAAACTGGAAACGCGAAGATGAGGCACAGCGACTGCGATCCAAAACGGAACTGGAGGCGCGAGAAAAAGATGCGCTACTTCAGCAAGAACGTACGATTCGGCAACAACTCGAGAGCAAGCTTCTTGACCACGCCCTGGAGAAAGAACAGCAAATGCTTGAGTTGCAGACTCAACGGAGAGCTCGAGTTCGGGAGGAACGGGCTACCCAGCAGGTTAACGAGGACTTCGAAGAAAAAGAGCGAGATGTGATAAGAACGTCAAGTTTGAGTCGTCTAAACACACACGAGGCTCGCCCTCGTGAAGTGGGGCGTGATGATGGAGATACAGAAAAGGTTGCAGCTGAGACAAATGGAGCTCGTTTTCCGGGACGAGCACGACGCTCTCTGCCACATCCTGCGCGCCAACGCGAACACGAGCGTGATGATGGAGACACAGAAGAGATTGCTGTTAAAAAAAATGGAGCTCGTTTTCCGGGACGATCGCAACGCTCTCAGGCACATCGTCAGACTGAGACAAGTGACGAAGAACAATCGCGCAGAAGTGACTCCAGCAGAATATCGGGGCGAGATCAACCTCTAGATCAATCGCGAGCAGCACTAAACATGAGAAATGCCCAGGATGACGACTTCGACGGAGCTGAACATGTCACTAACGAGAGTATTCGCCTGCTTGACAAGGCGAAACGTCGGTTGTCGTCAGTTTTGCAGCAGTCCAACGAAGACAATTTGAGCAGCAATTCGAGCAGTATTGCAGCTGAACCCGCTGTGAGGACAAAGGAAGAGCTGTCGAAGTTGGAGAAAGCTTTGGCTGATGTTAGCAGCAGTAGTGAGAGTGATGCGAGCATTGGCTCGCACGGCCGGATGTCCGTGCGTCGCCAGGATTTGTTTCAAGGCATCAGCCCGATCCAATCAGGGAGTCGTGGGAATACCGTCGCAATAGCGAAGGGAACTCCGCCACAAAAAGAAGACGGGCAAGAAAACCCAGGTGAGGATGCGAACCGCGAAGTACCGTCCTTGCGTGGCGTGGGCCCGCTCCACCAAATTCAGCAGAGGCAGCTGAGCTTGTCCATGCCCTCTCTTTCGAGTGCTGATGAGAGCGAGGAAGCCAGCAGCATTCTTCAGCGTCCGATCGAAGAGCTCGAGAAGGAGCTCGGGATTCGGTTCGGCATCATGTCGGATGAGGAGAAAGAAGACGACTCGGATGACGACGATGAGCTGGAGGACGACCGGAATCAACTTCTCCAGCGAGCTAAGAGACTTTTGGCAACCCAGAGCCTGGTCTCTGACGACGATGACGACATCGATAGCAGTGACGACGAGGCGCCACGTTGATCCCACCGAGACTGCACAGCCACACACATGCGCCTCCTGGTGGTTGCTCCCATCAACGAGCTCGTTTACCTCAACAATATAGGACTCAGTTGACACTGCCCATCCAATCGAGCGAATCTGTCCACCGCCGCAGCGAGACGCCCCTGATTCCCTGCTGGGGTCTTTTCACGCGTTCACGGACGCTGTGACCCCTTACTCAAGCTTGTAAGAGCGCGACCCTGAGCTTTGTCTTGGCGCGTCTTTCTCGGCGCAAGCTGCCTTTACAAGATCTCGCCCACTCCCATATCAGATCGGGTTACGGGTTATCCTCGGACTGGTTACTCGTTGCCCTGCCAGTGTCGGTTGAAGTTCCACTTGGGTTTTAACACCCTGCTTGGAGTCTTCGAAATTGCGACGTTGCCCAATCCGGGGCCGCCTGCGCGATGATTACTTCAGTTCTGGGATTGCTTGATGTCCACGGTGGACTCGTTGCCGAATGAGGGTCCGGTCCATGCAGCATGAGCGAGTGTTGCGTGGGGAGCACCTCTCCGTGTTAGTAACCTCGTCGAAGGACCCAAGATTCAATCTAATCCTGGGTTTAGAGCATCTAGTCATTTGTTCAGCTGTACGATTTTGATTTCGTTGCACCCGATATCTGCCTAAAAAGGAGGTTGTTCAATTGGGTGGCAGAACCTGCGAGATGCTATACACTCAATGCTCCCTAGCGGAGCAACTCCGTTCTGCTCCTCCTCGGAGGTTTTGGCCCGTCCCCTCTGCGGGCTTTTTGCCACCCGCTTTTCGGCCTCGGGCAAGCGACCAAACGAACGATCGCACGATCCGAGAGAGGCGGAGCGGAGAACGCATTCGAGTTCCAGACCCATGACGGACGAGCCGAGCGGCGAGACCCCGGCGCCGAAGATCCTCGTGCGCTCCATGTCCGCGGCCACGGGTGCCGACGCGCTCAACGGCCACGCGACCGCCGAGGCTATGGCGCCCGCGCCCGCGGAGACCTCGCCGCTGCACTCGGAGGCCTCGGACCACTCGACGGCCTCGTACGACAGCTCGCCGTCCGTCACGGCCATCGAGCGCGCGCTCGGCGACGCGCCCGGCGTGACCACGGACCGCGGCGAGGTGCTGAGCGTGACGTCCACGGACGACGGTATGGCGGCGTCCACGACATCCACGTCGACCCAGGAGGCCGCGCCGCAGCCGCGCAGCCTGCCCGTGCTCGAGCGCTCGTACACGGCGAGCGAGCTGCTCACGCGGCGCCAGAAGGAGATCCAGTCGGCGCGCGGCGCGGCCGACAAGGCGCCGTTCCCGTCGTCCGCGACCACGACGGCGCCGTCGTTTGAGATCGAGAGCGTCGTGCTGCCGGTCGACGGCATCACCGAGGTCGAGATCGACAAGGCCATGCACACGCTCTTCGCAGTTGAGGTGCGGCTCCACGGCGGGCTGCAGTGGATCATCAAGAAGCGCTACTCGGACTTCCGCGAGCTCCACGACCGGCTCAAGCGCACGAACGCGTCGGTCAAGTCGCTCCACTTCCCCAAGCGCCACGTCTTCCGCAACCGCCACCAGAGTGTCATCGAGCAGCGCCGCAGCGAGCTCGAAAAGTACATCAATGACGCGCTCGAGATCCGGCCGCTCATTCGCGTGCCGCTCTTCAACTTCCTCGAGGTCTACGTGCACATGGAGTCGTACGAGCGCAAGGTCCAGCGCCACAAGAAGGAACTTGAGTCGGAGCGCATGAAGAACATGCTCGACCCGGTCGTGCTCGAGGACCTCTCGAGCGCCTTCAAGCGCCTCTGCTCGTCCAAGTTTCTCTACCACGGCAGTACAACGCCGACCGGCGCGACCGCGAATGTGAAAAAGGATGAGCACGACTCGAGCACGAGCAGCGGCGCGAGCGTGGCGTCATCCACGGCCACAGCAGCGACGACTGCGACCGCGGCGACCACGACGACGACGACCAGCGGGTCTTCTGCCCCGACGTCACCCACGAAAGACGGCAAGCCCAGCGCAGCCACGGCCGCGCTGTCTTCATCGGGTGGCCCGGATGAGAAGAACGTGACAGCGGCGAATGGCTCGGCTGCGATTCCGCAGACCGCCGGCTCACAGATCTACATCAGCCGCGCGTCCTTCCGCCGCGATGTGCTGGGCGTGTTTCCTGACATGCCCTCGAGCTTCGCGATGCGGTTGATGAAAGCCGTGTCCGATCGCCAGGGCGCGGACATCAACATGGACGAGTTTCTGCGCGCGATCGCCGTGCTGCAGCGCGGAACCGTGGAGGACAAGCTGCGTTTCGTGTTCAACATGTGCGATCTCGACCATGCCGGCAAAGTGCAGAGCACGGGACTGAGCAATTTCCTGGTCTCGCTTCACGGTCGCCAGGTGCTAGATGTGCCCGAGTACCGCCGGATCTTGAGTGACGGATTTGACCAAGGACGCGTGCGCATGAGTGGAGACGAATTCGTGTCTCTCATGCCCAAGCTTGAGGTCGACGACCTACTCTTTGGCTGGATGCAACCGTTTGTGGATGTGCTGTGTGAAACCCCTGACCCGCAGTTGCTCGAATCGCAGGAGGAGTTCAACCCGGTTGTCCAGCAAAAGATCCTCGCGACCGACACTCGCTTCAGCGTCAAAGAAGTCTCGATGCTTCAAGACGCGTTCAACAACTACCGGGTGTCTGGCGGAGGAGACGCTGTGGATCTAGACGCTTTGGCCAGCGACTTCCCGCTTGAGATGACTGATGAACGCTTTCAGCGCGTATTTTCGAGCTTCGGTGAGCGCGCCAACGGCACGGATATCGATATCTTCAGCTTTGTACATGCCCTGGCGATCGCATGCAGAGGGTCAACCAAGGAAAAGGCGAGTTTCGCGTTCAAGCTCTTCGCGACCGCGGGCAAAGAGGGCAGCTTAATGACGCGCGACGATCTTTATGGTATGATGCGTTTGGACCTATCGCAGAACTCAGCGCTCGAAAAGCTCGTAACGAGTTTTAATGAACGACACAAGAGCAAGAATGCCAAGACGCTGAAGGGTTTTGACTCAGCGTTGAGTGAGAGTGGTGCGCAGACGCCTTCCGTCTCAGGCTCGCAGCTCGGCCGCTTCGTGGATGCTTTGATGAAGGAGTTTGGTCAAGCACGTCCAATCAGTTCCATTGAAAATGCCGAAGTAGCACTGTCGCTGACGCCCGAGGAATTCCTTTCATGGACTACCCGGGAGAACTACGAAATGACTGCGCTTCGCATCATGCGTGAGGTGGTTTTCGTCGATCTTGGTCTCGTGCCTAGCAGCAAGGAAGAAGAGCTGGCAATCGTTAAGGGCTGCTACAAGACGTTCGATCCCTCCAGCTTGGTGGAGGACGAGGCTTGGTTCCTGATAGAGAAGAAGTGGTTTGATCATTGGTGCAAGTACATCGGCCTGAATCTGACGGATACTTTGGCTACTTCCGCCACTAGCAGCTCCAGTTCCTTGTCCGACCTCTCAAGCAAAATGGCAACTACATCTAAGACATCAGCACCGCCTTCATCAACCGGCAAAACAGATGCAGCCATTATCGACGCTGAAGGTTACTACGTTCGACCCAAACCCATTAACAACTACCCCTTGCTGACCAACGAACGGCGAGAACATATCCTGAAGTCAGCCGAGGAGATTAAGCTCGGCAAGCACTATGCTATTGTTCCAGAGCAACTTTGGATGGGGCTGAAAGTGTGGTATGGTGGTGGCCCAGAGCTTCGGCGTAAGGTCGTCGTCAAGTCGGACGGAACAGCAGTCCTGGATATCTGGGAGGATGTTTTGAAGAAGAAGAAAAAGAAGAACGGTAGTGACGATGACGATGACGATGACGACACGACGGACACGACGAGCGAGGACGAAAAGAACAAGCGCACGAAGGCTCTGGCGCTGCCCCGTCGGATGCGAACTGGTGGTTCTGTGGGTCTGACAAACCTCGGGAATACGTGCTACATGAACTCGGCGCTCCAGTGTCTGTCTAACACGCAGCTGCTGGCCGAGTACTTTCTGTCCGGCATGTATCTGGATGATGTGAACCGAACGAGCACTCTGGGACTCCAAGGCAAACTTGCTGAAGTTTACGGTAAGCTTGCCGAAGACATGTGGTGCGCCAAGCAGAAGGCTCTATCTCCTCGCAACTTCAAGAAGACGATCGGCAAGTTCAACGAGGCTTTCCGTGGCAGCGACCAGCAGGATGCACAGGAGCTGTTGGCGTTTTTGTTGAGTGGTTTGAGTGAGGATCTCAATCGGATCCAAGACAAGCCTTACGTGGAACAGCCAGACAGCGATGGCCGCTTCGACGCAGACCTCGCTGATGAGTGGTGGCGCAACCACCTGAGACGCGAAGTCTCGATCATTGTGGCTCTGTTTACCGGTCAGTACAAGTCGCTGTTGACGTGCAGCGAGTGCGGCTTCAAGAGTGCTCGCTTCGAGCCGTTCACGTTCTTGCAGCTGCCGCTCCCCGAGCCGACTCACAACACCGTGACACTTGTGCTTGTTTTGTCGAACGGGATGCCACCCATGAAGGTCTCGGTGCGCCTTGGGATCTCAGCTACTGTGTTTGACCTCAAGCACGAGCTGATGAAGCTCTGCCAGACGGATTTCGAACTCCCTAACATCACTGAAGCCGACATCAAAGTGTGCGAGTACTCCGGCTCGATGATTCTGAGCTTCAAGGCTGATAGCCGACGTATCGGTCAAATTCGAAGCATTGAGCGCTTGATTGCTTTTCAATTGGAACCTCTAGAAGCTGAAACGATTCAGGCGACGCGGAATCGCCGTCCTTCGTATGTGCCGTCGGCTATGGCTGCGCTTCGTATCGAAGAGATGGAGTCAGAAAGACAGGCTCAAGTCAAGTTCTTCGAGAATCTATCCAAGGGCACGCTCGTGGAAGTCCGATCACGCACCCAGTCTCACGAGTACATTCCAGGTGTCATCGTTGAGTGTCCGTCGATCGCTGAAGAAGAAATCGAAGACCCCAACCAGCAGATGCCTCTTTACCGAGTCCGCTTGCTACGCGTCGACGAAGAAATGAAAGTTCCAGCAACACGGCTACGACCAAGAATGGCACGACTCTTATACATCCCGTTGGTGTCCCGAAAGCTCAGCTATTCGGCACTCTACTTCAAGAACCCCTTCCGACCAGCTCCATTTGGTATCCCCAACCTCGTGCGCATTTGCCCTGAACTCACGAGTGGGTTCGATCTATATAAGCTTGTGTGGCAGCGCGTCAAGCGCTATGTTGAAAGCTCGCCGCCGCAAAAGTGGAATCCCGACGAAGTTCCTCAGGACGTCGCTGTCTCAAATCGCATCGATACTGTTTTCACGGGACTGACCTCGTCGTGCGGCTTCGTCCTACGCCGCGTGGAAAGCAAAGGCGTGACAGACTCACGCTCCAACTGGCTCACTCGCAGCTTCGGCCATATTATCCCATGCACTGACGAACCTATGAGCATCATGGAAGAAGAAACAATCGCGATTGATTGGGATTTGGAGATTTTCCAGGATCGCGAGAACCTTGAGAAGATGAAGCACATTGAGTCACATTCTAGCGTTGAAAAGAACGAAGCCATTGACAAAGGACCCGTACCTCTGCGTCATTGCCTCGATGCATTCACTTCGGAGGAAAAAATTAGCGAGGTAAGTTCGTTGTGATTCAGGCACTCCTCATGTTTTCGTCAAGCAATTGACGATATTCTATGTTGACACAGGGGTACTGCTCCAGCTGCCGCAAGTTCCTAGAAATGACGAAGAAACTCGAGATTTGGCGTCTGCCGCCAGTGATGGTGGTTCACCTGAAGCGATTCCAGTATACGCAGACGTACCGAAGAAAGCTAGCGTCATTGGTAGAATTCCCCGTGCATGGCCTCGACCTGAACTCCTGTGTTGCGCCGCACGTGGATTTACCGGAGCGTTACCCTGTCAAGCGAAAGGAAGGAGATCCGATCAAGAAAGCTGAGGAGGCGCCTGCGAGCACAGAGCAGTCTGACGCGGGAGACAGCCAGTCGCTCAATGGCGCAGCTTCGAGCGACGGCGAGAAGAGTGAGGATAAAGCGAAGGAAGAGAAGGACACGGTCTCGGAACTGGAGGTAGTAACTGAAGGCAAGCCACGTGCCTCGAGCAAGGCTGGAAGCTGCCCGGGGCCAACAATCACCCGAATTCGCCGCGGATACACCAACACGAACCTTGAGCAGTCGAGATGCTTGGAGACAAAGTATGATCTATACGGTGTCGTGAACCACCAGGGCGCCCTTGGTGGTGGGCACTACACAGCTCATGCGAAGAACTTCCTGGACGATCAATGGTACTACTACGACGATGAGCGCGTCCGCGTCGTTGAAGAATCCAAGGTCGTGACGCCGTCGGCGTACTTGCTCTTCTACGTACGCTCAGATATGAAGGGTATGTTGGTGAAGGATCTGTACCCGCAGAACTCGAACAAAAAAATCACGGACGAAGACATCGATCGATTCGTGGAGGATGACCGTCGATGCAGCATCATGTAGAGGATCACAGGATCGAGTTCAGCCCACGAAGGGCATTAGTGCACTAGGTGACGGCCAGCTCATCAGAAGCGTAACGTTATAGAAGGTAATACTCCACTGTTTATGGGTTTGTGGTCGTTGGGCTATCTGTGCAGGACGCTGAAGATGAAACCATCGCTATTCGCATGGCGCGTAGGCGCCAACGATCTCTTTAAGCTGGAGTTTCTTGACAAATGGAACGATAGCGTCGACCTCGGGGCAGCGGAACTTGGCAAACAACTTCAGACTGAGGCTGTCAAAGACGAATTCGCCCAGGAAGTACGCGACGGACGCGTTGCGAGCTCCCGAAAGGCGCCGCAAGCTTTCTTCGCGCTCAATGGGCGCCAAGAAAGTGGTTCCTACGATGGCGTAGAAGTGGATCGTGCGAAGGCTCGCATTACTGAGGCCGTCGGACGCGACCGAGAATCCATGCGCGTGGAGATGATAGCGTAGTTCATCTACCGTCGGAACTCGCGAAACTCGGCAAGTGAAGTTGCCTCCATCAGGGAGACCGTCCCACAAGAGGACGAAGTCTTCGGTGCCAAGCAACGCAGAGGACGTTCGGCGTCCGATGGATTGGCCAGAGCCAGAGTCGACCCGCGGGGAGCTTGCAGCAAGTGGAGTAGTCACGATCACGTCCGACTCGGAGGTTGGATGGGACGACATCCGCGCGGACAGAGATCCTTGGCGAGGGCTTTTTCGACTGGTACCCATTGGCGGAAATGTTGATGGCGAAGGCAAGGCTAGCAGTGCAACCGTCGGAGTGTCGCGAGCAGACACAGTGGCACGAGGTGACTTAGCGGCAACGCGTGCGCGAGGAGTTGGTGATCTTGAAGACACGGCTATCGGTGGGGTGGTCGGGCCGCCTATTTCCCAGACGGTTTCATTCGTGAGACCGTGGACGAGGTATGAGCGGCCCGACTCGTGGTCCCAGTATCGCACCCAGTAAGGTTTAGTATTGTCGACGAGATCTTCTCGATCGTTGAGGTCGTACGCATCTATGATGAGCATGGAGGCGGCTCGCTTTATCGGCGGGACGAGTCGTGCTCGGCTGGATGACTTGCTACCGAGACGTCGAAGTGTCGTCTGTCGACGAAGCCGACTGGCATCGGTACTCCCAGATCCCGAGGAAGAAGACCCGGACGATTCACCATCCGAGCTGCTGGAGGACGAAGAGGAGGATTCGCGGTCGTTCTTCTTCTTCTTCTTCGTGTTCGATACATCGGTCTCTTCCTCCCACTCGAGCTGGTTCGGGTAGTACGCGTCGACGTTGTCAGTGCCGTTTTGGTGGTGGTGGTGGAGGACCGTGCCGCAGCGTGCGACGACCAAGATCAGCAGCGGCGTCCAGACGTCGAGCACGATGAGGATGATGGCTGTCAGCACGAGCACCGCGAGCACGAGGTCCCCAGCGATGAAAGTCGTGGAGTGGACGGCCGAGTAGAAAACCGCCAGCAAGTACACGCCCAGCAGCGCGTCTACGACCTTGGCGTGGCGCACACACCGCATCCACTTGGCGTTGTATCTGAGCACAACGTCCGAGGCGTTCTCTTCATAGTACGAAGCGAGTGAGTCGCACCCCGAAACGGTGAGGCAGCCGTGGTAATTGAGATTCTGCGTCGCGAGTACGTAGGTTAGTAGCGTTGACGCAGACTTGAAGAGCATGGCCAGCGGCAGCGGCAGCCCGAGCTTGGACGACCGGAACGCGGCCTTCCCTGAGAGGCCCATCACCGATACGAGACCGAGCACAAGCAGCACGAAGCCACAGACGCCGTGGATCCACACCAGGCTAAGCACTCTCATGAGCACCTCATAGCTCAGGTGCGAGCGACGCGGGAGCGTCTTGCGCGGGAACAGGAACCGGAAGCGACTCCACGCCCGGTGCCACTTGCCCTTCGAGGGCGCGGCTTCGTTCAGGAGCGGCGAGGGCTGAGCCGAGTTCTCGTCGATCTCTGGCCCGAGACCAAAGTACATGGCGAAGACGAGCCAGAGCTTGACGGCCGCGCACATGGCGATGCTCAGATGGGTCGCATTCTCCACTTGCACCCGCAAGAAGCCGTTGAAGGCACCTTCCTGTGGTCGCAGTAGCCACGCGAAGTCGATGAGCGCGGTCACACAGAGCCCCGCGACCACCAGTCGGTGGTCCGGGCACGCGAGCGTCGAGTCGTCGCTTGCCGTCATGAAGAGCACGATGCCGATGGGCACATTGTGGCGTGGCGCCGGTGTGAAAGTCTCGGAGAGCAGACCGAAGAGAACGAGCAGGTATGCGAGCAGTTGGCGGAGACTCAGGTGGCGGTACAAGTGGCGGCTCGTGTGTACGAGCGCTCTGGTGAGCAGCACCGACTCGTGTTTCAGGTAGTGGAGGCTGCCACGCAGCGTGCGCCGCGCCGGTCGGTTGGTCGCGGCGCCGCACGGCTGCAGCCCTTCCTCGCCGCTGAGCTTTCTCGCCGACCCGTCGCCAGTGCGAGCCGACGGCAGGCCCGTCAGTATCCCAAGACCCTCCGCATCCGCGTCGCCCGGCGCTGCGTCGACCTGGTACTTGCGCGCGGACGCTGAACCGACAGGGGAGCTGCTGGCGGGGTCCGTGGGCTCTTCCGCCGGGGCCACGAGTGCGCGCGGCGTCGCCGTCCGCGAAGTTCGCTTGGGCTGCAGCGCCGGGTCGAACTGGAACATGCTCGTCTGGCGGCATTGGCATCCTCGAAAAGCCAACCGTTTCAGCAGCTCCATCCACTTTTGGCTCGCGTCGTTTCGCGGACGGCTTTGAAAGCGTTTTTCTAAATTTTGGGAATTTGCCGACTCGATCAAACTGGGGGAGAAGGGAACGTTGTTTTCTGATATTTCTGAATTCTCCGAACTCTCGGCGGGCTTTTCTCTCAAACTGCAAGAATTGACGGCCAGGCAAGCAACAGCATGGTACGTCGACGCTCCGCAGGGCGTAGCTGCTGAGCGGCACCATCTGACTGCGCCTGTCTCGTGTGCACGTGCAGGCGCCGACGCGAGAGAACCTGGCCCCGCGGGTCGTGCAGCGCGTGGCGCGCGAGCTGCGGCAGCTCGTGCAGGCGCCGCCCAACGGCATCCGGTACCTGCCGCAGGAGGACGAGGTGCTCACGGACATCCGCGTCGAGATCGCCGGCCCCGAGAACACGCCGTACGACGGCGGCTTCTTCCAGGTGCGCCTGACGCTCTCGGACGGCTTCCCGCAGGCGCCGCCCAAGGCCGTCTTCCTCACCAAGATCTTCCACCCCAACATCGCCACGAACGGCGACATCTGCGTCAACACGCTCAAGAAGGACTGGACGCCCGAGCTCGGCATCGCGCACGTTCTCCAAGTCATCCGCTGCTTGCTCATCGTGCCCTTCCCCGAGTCGTCGCTCAACGACGAGGCCGGGCGGCTCTTTATGGAGAGCTACGACGAGTACGCGCGGCGCGCCAAGCTCTGGACCAACATCCACGCGCCCAAGACGTCGGCGGCCAAGACCACCGAGCGAGGCGCCGGAGACAAGAAGGCTGTCGCCAACGCCACGCCCGCCAGGACCAAAGACGAGAACACGACGAACGCCGCGAGCAGCAGCTCCGCGGCCGCCGACAAGGGCGGCAAGCAGCACGACGACCCAGAGACGAGCGGTGAGACGGACACGGCGACCAGCAAACCCGACGGAGCAGCCAAGGCGGTGGCCAAGGTGTCCACCTCCAGTGCGACGAGCCTTCCGCTCACGAAGAAGCGGACGTCTCCGACGTCCACTGACGCGCTCGCGGCGCAGAAGAAGAAATCGACGCTCAAGAAAGGCATCAAGCGGCTCTAGCATAGTGCCCCGCCATCGTATTTACCATCGAGACCCCTGCTAGTTCGTAGAAGCGGCGTGAACACGTCTCGAGTTTGCTTTCTCACCTGGTTTGGCCTGGTCCCTTCGTGATACCCGTCGACAGGCTCGCTGGCTGAGACATCGGGAGCGGGCATGGTCGAATCTTGGGCCGGACGGTGCGGGAACTCGGCCAGAGTCGGAGATTCATCGACAGCCTCTGGGCAGTGAAAGGCGAGCAATCCAGCGCTTCGTGAGTGGGCTGCGTCGATTAGTTAGTAGTCGGCACGGCGCTGGCCCCATGGGCGCGTGGAAGAGGCAGCGCGCATGCACCACCCAGATGCACCGCCGTTGCACGCACCGCTCTGCGTCATCCTGCACGGAGGACGCGCCGTGCGTCACCCCATGGCGACTGCTTCTGGACACCAACCACACGACTCGAACAGCTCCATCATGCAGCAATGGCGTGGTCCAACATATCAGTCCACGCAGGCCCACGGTGTGATGGCAGTTCAGCTTCGGTCACTTGGCGGACAGCCGCGCAAGAGCTTTTGGATTCGATCGAAGTCTCGAGCGAATCTACCGCCCGTGGCTTTTGATACGACAGGCAGCCAGGGGATGGGCGACGGCAATCGCCTTTGGCAAGCACGACGCCTCCTCAAGCATTCACGCGCATTCAGCAGTATTCCGAATTATGGAGCAGAATCCATCACGTTGGAGATGCGAGACGGCGGAATCATCTCTAACCGATGGATCATCTTCTGGAAACAATCGTGTCTGAAAGGGTGCGGACAGATACAGTTGCTTACCACCGAATCTCTCTTTGCGACTTCAAAATAATCAGACGCAGGGTTCAACGTGGTCATCCACTCGACTGAAGACAGTGGGACGAATTAGCACTAGAAGTTCCATTTTGGGTGCCCGTCGTCTCGCCGCGAGCCATAAAAGCCGCCCTAAAACGGCAAATGCAGCAAGACCAGTGAATGGAGCGCTGGGCTGACGCGTTCTCAGGCGCGCGGCCGGGCCTGTCGCCCGCCGGTGCCGCTCACAACCGCATTCTCCTGCCGTCACGATGGTCGCGATCGCCACGGCGCTGGCGCTGCTGGCCGCGGTGGCCGCGGGTGAGAGCTCAGCGGCATTCCAGTCGTGTGCGACGGCGCCGGCCAAGCCGGAGGACCGTCGGCCGGACCCGACGCAGCTCAAGTACGCGACGTTCAACACGGACTTCATGATGCTGGCCGGGTACGGCAGCTCGCCCAAGTGTCCGAGCTCGGCGTGTCCGTGGTCGACGGTGGAGGAGGCGACGAAGCACATCAAGCAGCTGGCCGTGACGATTAAGGCGATGGACGCGGACATGGTGCAGGTGAACGAAGTGGAGGACTGCGCGGCGCTGACCGTGCTGCTGGGCGAGATCGCGCTGCTGGGCGACTCGACGTACAAGCCGTACCTGATCCGCGGCACGGACACGGCGACGGGTCAGAACTCGGCCATCATCACGCGTGTGGACCCGGTGGAGGACCTGCAGCGGTCGTCGGTGTCGGCGACGCTGCCGGTGGCGAGCTCGACGTGTCCGGCGACGTCGTCGAGCATCGCCAAGTCCAAGAGCGTGTCGAAGCACTTTTACACGACGTTCCAGCTGGCGGGGTTCGCCAAGCCGCTGACGGTGATCGGGACGCACTTTCTGGCCAACCCGCAGGACGTGGGTCGGTGCTACGAGCGCGAGGGCCAGGCGACGGTGATCGCGGGTCTGGCGGCGAGCGCGTCGGCGGCGGGCCACGACGTGATCATCTCGGGCGACCTGAACGACTTTTCGCGGCAGGCGCCGGACCGCAACGGCAACGCGCCGATCAGCAACGTGCTGGCCATCCTGGAGAACACCGAGTACGTGAACGTCGGGTCGCTCGTGGACAAGGCGCAGCGGTTCACGCAGTGGTGGGACAAGGACGCCAACTGCGTGTTCGAGGACACGGAGGTGAGCTCGCTGGACCACATCATCGTGTCCAAGTCGCTCCAGGACCGCATCACGGCGGTGGCGTTCCGCCACGACCTGTACTACCCGCCCAAGTGCAACGACTACAACAGTGACCACTACCCGTTGATGGTGACGCTGTCTGCGGTGGCGTCGACGCCCGGTCCGACGTCTGCGGCGCCGGTGACGCCGGATCCGACGACTCCGGTGCCGACGTCGGAGGCTCCGGTGACGCCCGTCCCGACCACGGCCGCGCCTGTTTCGACCTGCTCAGCCTCTGTGTTGGCGTCGCTGATCTACAGTAACGCGGACTTCGTCAAGTGCGCCTCGGAGAGCTCGTACCCCTTCGCGACGGCTTCCGCCCCTCCTTCCCAGCCGCAGATGGACAAAATGTGCGCCAGCGCGACCTGTCAGGCCGCCTTCGCCGCTGCGGCGGCCGCGAACCCCGCCGAGTGCGTCGTGCCGCTCGGCAAGTTCGCTCTGCGCGCTGACCTGCTCGACCGCGTGCTCGGCTACTGCGCCTCGGGCGTGGTGCCAACGCCGGCTCCGACGCCAGCGACCCCGACGGCGACCCCCGAGCCGCTCCCGACGCCCAAGCCCGTGCCAAGCCCTGGCCCGGCGCCGACACCGCTCACGCCGTTCTGCTCCTCCGCGACGCTCGCGCCGATCACGACGGTGACGGCGGAGCTGGTCAAGTGCGCGACGGACTCTGGATACCAGTTCGTGCCGGCGTCGCGTCCGTCAGCGGAGCTGCTCGCCAAGATCTGCGCGAGCGCCGCGTGCGCCACGGTCTTCGGCGCAGCACTGGGCGCGACGCCCACGGAGTGCACGGTGCCGCTCGGCGGCATCCAGTACCGAGCGGACCTGCTCGATCTGGTCGCCGCGGCGTGTACTTTCTCTCCAGCCGCCCCGGCGCCGACGACGCCAACACCGACGACGCCGGCACCGACGACTCCAACCCCAACGGCGCCGACGCCAATGCCGACGACGCCAACGCCGACGACACCAACGCCAACGACGCCAACACCGACGACGC
>JAADVR010000696.1:0-18177 GCA_023335855.1 Pythium scleroteichum
GCGCCAGTTCGAGTTCCGCTGGTTCCACACGCTGCTGCTGCGCGTGGTGGAGATGACGAGCGTCGCGATCCTGTTCAGCACGGTCTTCGGCGGGCTCTTCTTCGACTGGGTCATGAAGAACCCGATCCCGCAGACGCCCGGCGGCCACTTCGTCTCGGCCAACGTCTCGGTGATCATCGTCTGCGAGATGCTGCAGCCTGGTGCTGTCGCCTCGGTGCTCGAGTGGTCGCTGCTGCGCTACGCGGGCAAGGTCTCGTTCTCCATGTACATGCTTCACAGCTTCGTGATCTACTCGGACTGGGTCAAGAAGCAGGGCGGCTACAACAAGCTCTTTGCGATCTGGGGGCTCGTCTTCCTGCTCAGCACGATCTCCTACCACCTCGTCGAGTACCCGTGCCAGTGGCTCGCCGGCAAGGTCGGCGCGATGATCAAGAAGCGTGACGCTGCGCTTAAAATCCAACTCGCACCGGCGCCACCGCCGTCGCCCGGCCGCGTGCAGTGAGCTCGCCTATCGGCTCACCTCCTCCATGGCCTTGATGTTCCTTGAAGTCCTAATACACGGCTGAAATTTTCAGCTCCCGATCTTGAGGGAGAAGTTCAAGATGATGGACGCCCGTCGTGCTTGGTCTGCGCTTTGCTCACACGAGAAAGAGGCCGCCATGGCGCGCCCGCAGCTTCTCCTGCTGGGCGACTCGATCACGGAGTTGGGCTCCAACTGGCAGCTCGATGGCTGGATCTGTCTGCTGCTCCACCGCTTCAACCGCGCGGCCGACGTCGTCCAGCGCGGCATGGGCGGGTACACGACGCAGTGCGTTTTCGCTTCGACGACGTGCCCTGTGTGAAGGTCTCACGTATCGTGGATTCCCCGCAGGTGGTTCATGGACCTCGTCATGCCGACGCTGGCGCGGGACCTGGAGACGACGCTGCACCCATCACTGATCACGCTCTGGCTGGGCGCCAACGACGCGGCGCTGCTGGGCGGGCCGTCGAGCGATCAGCACGTGCCGCTGGACCGCTACAAAGCCAACCTGCACGCCATGGTCACCGTCTTCAAAGCTAAAGCACCGGAGGCCAAGATCCTTCTTATCACGCCGCCTGCCGTGGACGAAGACGTTCGCCGGGCGCTCAACGACGGCGCGCTCGACCGCTCGAACGCTGCGGCCGGTGCGTACGCCGCTGCTTATGTGCAAGTCGCAAGTGAGGCCGGCGTGCTTGCACTGGATCCGCACACACGCTTCAACGCGCTGGCTAAGGCAGAGTGGGCCTCGCTGCTCGTGGACGGACTGCATCTGAGTCGCGCGGGCAACCACTTTTTCGAACGCGAGCTCACGAGCACGATCGCGCACGCGTTCCCGGATCTGCAGAGCCGACTTGAAGCTGTCGAGTTCCCTCTCTGGGTGCCACCAAATGCAACCGCTCGCGTAAAGATGTTTGCGACAGCAGACGCTCGACTAGGAACGACCGTTGCGGGTGTCTTCTCTGCGTCTCCAGCTTTGCTCCCCACTGTCGTGGAGTCGAACGGTTTCTCAACTGGGCTGGTCGTGTGTGTCGTGGTGGGTCTGCTGCTTGTTCTGGGGCGTCGGTGGGTGGGGCGACGCCAAGCGCGATCGGCGGAGAGAGCGCGCCTGCTCCACGATCCGGAGCTTCCCAGCGCATCCAAGCTCGTCTCCCTAGCGGTCTGAGAACCGAAGACCCTCATCAGCAATGCGGAAAGGATCGAATGGAACGACCGCGAACCCAAGCATAGAACTTCTGTAGAGACCGACGTTGAGTACAAATCGCATGTGCTGGGATGCTGAGGCTGCGTCCCCTTCCTTGAAGCTGATGTTGGGTGAGCATGGCGGTCACCCGCTCATCTTCCTCTCCACGCTCCTGTGAAACCGCTTGGGTCCGTTCGACGAAACCGGACTCGTGTTCCGAGTGGACTGTTTATTTCTCAATCGACGCCGTCTCGCCACCATGCCACGTCCGCTGCTGCTGCTGCTCGGAGACTCGATCACGGAAATGGGCTCAGACCCTTCGAGCGACGGATGGGTCTGCCGCTTGCTGAACCGCTTCAACCGCATGGCCGACATCGCGCAGCGCGGCATGAGCGGCTACAATACCGAGTAACGTTAACTGGTCGCTCTTTCGCTAGGCGAGCTTCACTGAATCGTTGATGATGTAGGTGGTTCATCCGAGCGGTGATTCCGACGCTCGCAGTGGATCTTGAGACGACGACGCATCCGTCGCTGATCACGCTCTGGGTCGGCGCGAACGACGCCGCGCTGACCGACGGTCCGTCCAAAGATCAGAACGTGCCGCTCGACGTGTACAAAGCCAACCTGCACGCCATGGTCGCCGTCTTCAAAGCAAAAGCCCCGCAGGCCAAGATCCTTCTGATGACACCGCCGGCGATCAACGACGACGAGCGCCGGTCCCGCAACAACGGACAGCTCGACCGCTCGAACGCTGCTGCTGGAGAGTACGCGACTGCCTGTGCGCAGGTAGCGAGCGAGTCCGGCGTGGAGGTACTGAACCTGCACGCGCAATTCAACGCGCTTCCCGTGGCGCAGTGGACGGCGCTGCTGAGCGACGGACTTCATCTCAGTGCGCTCGGTAACGAGTACGTCGAGGCGCTGCTCGCTGGCACTATCGCCGACAAGTTCCCGGACCTGCAGACGAGACTCCAGCAGTACGAGTACCCGCTGTGGTCCGCAGGTGCCATACCACCGCTGACGCGGAGACTCGCAGCCGATCTTCATGTCGTGGGAAGAGTGGAGACCTCGTCAAACTTGCGGCTGCTGGCGTCGCAGAACAGCTCGCACGGGTCGCTGGGAGGCGCGTTCTCGCTGGTGGCGGTCGGAATGGTTCTGTTGGCGCTGGTGGCGGTGCTGCGGCGTGGCACGAGGCGCCGCCGCGACGAGCAGAGCGAGGATTCGAGGCTCTTCCTGGACTGAGAGTTGGGAGGTACTGTAGTGGAAGTGGAAGTGCACCATAAACCAAACACGTTTACCGTAATTGGAGCCAAGTTCGTGCGAACCTATCCCAAATCCCGGTTATCGACAGATCGCCATTGGTGATTCACCTTAGATCAAGATGCCGCGGCCGCTGCTGCTGTTCCTCGGCGACTCGATCACCGAGTTCGGGGCGAACTGCCAGGACGATGGTTGGCTCTGCCTGCTCACGAATCGCTACAGTCGTTCTGCTGACGTGGTGCAGCGTGGTATGAGCGGCTACTCCACGCAGTACGCTATCCCATTCCTTCCACCAAAATCCTGTACTTGAACCTGTTCTGGTATAGAATGTTCTTGGAGGTTGTGCTGGCCGCGCTCGTTATCGATCTCGCGACCACTCTACGACCGGCGTTGATCACGCTGTGGCTCGGCACCAACGATGCGGCGCTGCCGGACGGCCGCTCGGCCAAGCAGCACGTTCCGCTGGATCAGTTTCGCCAGAACCTCCGCGCTCTGGTCGCGGCATTCAAGAAGAACGCCGCGCAAGCAAAGATCTTGCTCATAACGCCGACTACAGTGGACGACGATCGTCGCAGAACTCCGGACGGGGACCTGGATCGGTCCAACGCTGCAGCTGCCGAGTACGCCGCGGTCTGTGTCGCCGTAGCGGAGGAATCCGGAGTCGAGGTACTCGACCTTCACACGACCCTGAACGAGCAACCAAAGAGCGTGTGGGCCCCACTTCTGAGCGACGGGTTACACTTGAGCCACCGAGGGAACCGAGTCGTGGAACAGTTTCTCGTCCACATGATCCGGACCAAGTTCCCGGAGATCCAGAGCCAGCTCGATCGATGGGAGTTCCCGCCATTCCAGGATCTTCTGGACCAGGACGGAACGTGTCCGGTACAGCCGCCGTCCAGAGAAGGGAGTCTCAGCTGGCTCAAGTGGTTATTTAGTCGATGATAATACAAGCTGGGTGAGTAGTACTACTGCGAGTGGATCGATGTTGGAGTTCTTGCGTGGCGTCAACGCACACACCTCCACGGTAACAGCTCATAGGCCTCTCTCATGCTAGGATCCAGGTCCTGGAGGATCTCTGCGTTTGGGGGTATGAGTCTCGCTTGCACCAACGCGATTAGGCTTTCCAGGTGCAGAATCCTTCAAGCCAGGAAAAGAGGAGGCGGCATCGCCATTATTTGAAGAATCAATGTTGCTATCAAGCAGGGTTCCCGGGCTTGGCGTCTTGGCACTTCAAGCCTCGTAATTCCACGTTTTTGAGGTATTTCCCGATGGACGTGGCGAGCGCTTGGCTCGGCGCCTCGATGAGGTGGTACGAGATCGTGCTGACGAGAAACGCCAGCGTCCAGATCGCGAAGAACTTGTTCGTCTTGGTATCCAGACTCTGGACGGCGCTCGAGCGCGTGATCCAGATGTGGAGCAGGTACATCGAATAGCTGATTTTACCCGCATACCGCAGCAGCGACCACTCGAGTATCGAAGCGATGGGTCCCGGGTAGACCATTTCGGCGACAATAACCACTGTCACGCTAAACGAAACAAATGGCACGTTGCTGGCAGGTTGCGGAAACGGACCGGAGGCGATCCAGTCGTACAACATCGCATGGAAGCAGACGCTGAGCGTGTAGACGATGGAGAGCAGTTCTACAACGCGAATAATCAATCTCTGCCACGTACGCAGCTGGAGTCCTCGGCTCACCATCATTCGATCGATCTTGCCGTACACGACCGCGCCTAACGATCCACATAAGAACGTTGGAACATGAGGCCCCATTGCTTGGTGAGTTGATCGGTCAATGTAGAGCCCTGAGTAAAACACCCAGGTGTACCCTGCGATTGCAAGCAGCCACCAGAACTTGTGGGCCTTGACCAGGGCAATCACAAGCGGAGGGATCACGAAGTAGTAACCGATCTCGATGGGCAGCGTCCAGAACGTGTGGTACCGGTAGTCGACGTAGAACGTGAGCGTCTTGAGGAGGTTGTAATTCTTGTAGTATTTCTTGGATGAGAAGAGCCACTGCTGCGCGTCCTCGTTCAATACAGCAATGACACAAGCGACGAACGCGAAGAGCGGGTAGATCCTCAGAAAGCGGCGCACAAAGTAATCTGCCAGAGCGATCGCCCATGAGCCAGAGCTTGCTTGGCGCTGGACGAGACCCCGCACTTTGGCCTCGAAAATCATGGTCAGCAGAAACGCCGAGAGCACGAAGAACGTGTCCACCGCCGGCGAACCCAGGTTCAGACCACCCACGGCTCCCATGTGATGGAACACGACCGTCATGGCCGCGAGTCCGCGCAGTCCATCGAGGAACAAGATCTTGTTGACGCGTCGCGCGGCCTTTGGCGGCTCCTCAGCGTCCGGCGAGTCGTGAGCGGAGACCGTCGGTCTCTCGTAGGGTGATTTGGGGTTATCGGAGACCGTGCGTGCGTCGAGAGACTCGTAAGGAGACTTGAGTTGCATGGCGACGACGGCGCGATCCGTTGGCGTCGGCATGGCGCCCTCCACTCCACACGAGATTAATTAGACGACGCAGGAAGTGCGACCTTCGAAGCAACAACGAAAGTAACCACTCTTGACTCAGGGTGAACCCACCACTGGTGGGTTCACCCTGAGTCAAGAGTGGTTACTTTCGTTGTTGAAGCCACGGGACTGGTGGCCCACCAGTCCCGTGGCTTCAGCTCTGAGAGACGTTTCGAAACAGCCCGAGTTTTCGCATACAGATCCGACCAATGACCACGCGGCAAGGCGGGTTGAAAATTTGCATTCGAGATGGTTTTAACTACAGCTTTTCTTAGTATATCAGCGTCTAACGTGTGCCATGTCGAGCCGCTTGAGCTTCTCGCTGATGGAGGCTGCGAGTGCCTGGCAAGGCTGCTCGATGTAGCGATAGGAGAGCGAGCTGAGCGCGAAGACGAGCGTCCAGATGACGCAGAAGCGGTTGTAGTAGCTCAGGCGGTTGACTGGAGCCGAAAGCACGACCCACGTGTGCAGCAGGTACATCGAGTAGCTGACTTTGCCTGCGTGGCGCAAGACCGACCACTCGAGCACCAAGGACAATGGCCCTGGGACCAGCAGCTCGACCACGATCACGAGGCTCACGTGGAACGAGATGAATGGAGGGCTCACGACTGGTCTTCTCTTGCCCAGGGCGACGTCCTCCGGGTCGAGAACTTGGTGATTCACGCAGATTCCTACCACAGCGATGACCACAGCGACTTGAACAACACAAAGCAGCCGCCGATGGATGGTGAGGATCTGGAAGTCGTGCTTGGCGATCCAGTACTCGACTTTGGCGAAGACGATCGCGGCGAGTGAGCCACAGAGGAACGTGGGGATGTGCGGCATCAGTTCCCGATGGTTTGACCGATCCGTGGCCAGGCCCGCGTAGAAGACCAGCAGATACCCGGGCATTCCGATGATCCACCAGTCGCTGCCGAGGTTGATGACTGCGACGACGAGCGGCGGGATCAGAAAATAGTACCCGATCTCGATAGGGAGCGTCCAGAAGACGTGGTGGCGGTGGCCGGGCTCGAAGCGCAGTGTCTTGAGGAGGTCGTAGTCTTTGTAGTAGTGGTCAGAAGAGAAGAGCCACAGCTGGGCGTCTGCGTTGAGGAAAGAGACCAGCACGGCGATGACCGCGAAGAGCGGGTAGACACGCAAAAAGCGGCGCACCATGTAGTCGACAAGCGTGATGGCCCACGCGCGATACGAAGCGCGGCGATCGAAGAGCCCGCGCGCCTTGTTCTCGAAGAGCAGCGTCAGCAGGAACGCCGAGAGCACGAAGAACGTGTCGACGGCGTTGGCGCCGACGTCGATGTCGTGGAGGTACCGACTGTGGTGCGCGACGACGAGCATGGCGGCGAGGCCTCGCACGCCGTCGAGAAAGAGAATCTTCTTCTCGCGCGTAGCTCGCTCCGGAGTCGTGCCTGCTGCATCGGCGGGTGGCGCATCGTGGGAGGCTTTGTGGACGTGGCTCGCATTGCTAGCGTGCGTGGCGGGCTCGCTGTCGTCGAGATCTGGCGGAGCACGCCATCTCATCTCCATGAGCATCGCACCCAACTCGCCATGGGCTTTTTGTTCTGAAGAAGTCGCATAAGTTTATACTAGTTGTGAAAGGTTTGTTGACATGATTCAAAGTTCGCTCATCGAAGTGGCATAAACACTATGCTAATACTCTTGGTTACCGGTTTTGGTCGATTTGTAGACAGTGTGAGCAATTTTGACATGACTTTACATGCTCTAATCGGCGGTAATATCCGGATGGAATATTGCATTGCTTGGCAGTGTGAAAAGGCGAGCTGTGAAACGGATCGTGGCGTGACCTTTCGAAAATATCGGAACGCGCCACCGACTACACCATTTTCCAACCAATCCGATCTATTAGTCTGGCTGCTACCACACACTCCATCACAGCAAGTCGGCTCGTTTATGTGCAATAAGGTGCGACCAAAATTTGGTCGCAGCATACAGTAGCTATACAGTAGCTGCCAAGCAGCATTAAATGCTGCTTGGCAGCTTTGTCGAGGATCGAGCAGTAGACCTGCAGCAAGCACATACGAGAGCGCGTCGTGTGGGATCGTGGGCGTCCACCTCGCTGGAGACTTTGTCCTGCAGCTGCATCAACGTCAGCGGTCTTGAACTGGCGCGGAGTTGACTTGGATCTGCGTCGCAGGGAGAACACTCCGCCATCTCGGGCGACATCATCACCAACACTGGGCCAATTAGATCGCACAGAGGATATTAAGCTCAAGCTCGACGAGCTCAGCGCCGAGGTGGCTCGTACTTAGCGAGTGTTGTCCGGTGCCTGGTAGTCTTGTAGCCGGTTGACACCTTGGACGAGATCAGATCCACCGGCGGCTGGGTCAGTGAGCGTAGGAAACTCATGTTGCCGCCACTCATCAGAGCGCAGCCAATAGCTGCGTCTCGCGCGCAACCAGCGATCGGACCGCTATAGGACGCCTACAGGCAATTGGCCGCCATGGGAGACACACGCATGAACGTTAATAACGTGATACGGCGATGTCACAGAAGATTAAAGAATGTGGATTGACGCACCACCGTCCGTGCCCACAGGGAGTGGAAAGATGACAGCCGCCACGATCGATGGCGATGCGCTCGACGAGTCGCCGGCATAGTGGTCCGGGTTGTACGGGTTGCGCGTCGTGTTAAAGACCGTGACGCCGAGGCCGATCTCGTTGAAGCCTGTGTAGGCGACGTCTCTCATTGCTTCATGACTGCGCGTGCTCTGTAGCAGGAATCCTTTGAAAACACAAACAAGCTGGTCGGCCCAGACCTCGCTTCTCAGCCGCTGTATCTAATCGACCCAGCCAACGAACACTCGTCAGAATAGAAAGAAACGCATACGCAGGGTTTTACGGCATCGAATGCCTAGGGGGAAGAGAGCGTATCCTCGTGGAAGAACTCACTTTTCAAAAATACACGATAGAGCACCCTAGACGCGTGGCTTGATCAAACGCGACTGACTGTCCGCCGCGCAATCGATTGCCGCCTCCATCCATGAGTAATCGGCACCCTGTCGACTGGATCATCAGTCGATGGCGACTACCCCCATCACCGTGATCCCAACTGGCCGAGGCAGAATTTTGCTACTGCTGACCACAGCCGTCCAAACTTCTACGCGTCGAAGCGGATCTATTTTGTGCCTGCGTGTTTGTTCCCAATTGAAGCGCTGTAATGGCTGCAACAGGTGGCGACGGGTGGTCAGCGTCGCTGGACGCAAGAGTCCAGAACTCAGCATGGCTACACGCGTGACGGCGGACACATTCTCTCTAGAACTGACACAATTCCATCGCTTCGCTTCGCCTTCGATGCTCGACGGCCCAGCCAGGCAGGGCTTCCCACGAGTCTCTTCTGGTTGATTCCCGTTTCGTTCTCCGTGCGGAAGAGGCGAGAACGCCAGCACTTGTCATCAAGACCACCTGCGCTCTTGACAGCTGAACCTGGCGGCAAAGATCGCGGGAGAGTACGCGCCACCGACGGACGGTTTTCATCCAATCCACGCCCTGTAATCTGGCTGCTACCACACACAAATGCTTGCCAGAGAGTGCCGCAAGTGATTTCAGATCCGTCTGTTTTATGTGCAAGAAGTCAGGTGGAAGGTGGCCCATAGACGGAGCGGATGGATTCATTCCGCCGTCGCTCCTGGACATTGTCCGACTCGGATCGGTTCAGTGCCCGTCTGTGAGTATCGCCGCGCGTGGGTGCAGTCGCCAGAGGCTCCACTGGCTCGCAGCGGCAGAGAGTTGCGTCTCGACGCGTTCTGGCCGTCTCAGTGGCCTCGCGAGTATCACTTTGCAATTTGCTCAGTTGGACCGACATCGCCAGCGACGATGAAGGTAGCAAGCGCGATTCTGGTGGCGGCCTCGGCCTTGGCGACCGTGTCGGCCACGGGCACGGCGACCTGCACGTACGGAACCCCAGCGCCAACGACGCCGGCTCCCACTCCCGAGACGACCACGCCGGCTCCCACTCCGGAGACCACGACCCCAGCTCCTGCACCTGAGACCACGACCCCAGCGCCTACGCCGGAGACCACGACCCCAGCTCCGACGCCCGAGACGACCACGCCGGCTCCTACTCCTGAGACGACAACGCCGGCTCCTACCCATGAGACGACGACCCCAGCGCCCACCCCGGAGACCACGACCACGCCGGCTCCTACGCCTGAGGTCACGACGCCAGCGCCTACGCCCGAGACGACGACGGAGGCGCCTCCAGCTCCTGTCAACTGCGAGCTCGACGACGTGGACCCTTCCAAGTGGTCCGAGTGTGCGGACGATGGCACTGGCACGTTCTACAAGACGCAGTTGCTTGGCATCAAGGTCCCTGCGTCGAACGGTGGCGTGTGCCCCGGCGACCAAGACCCGTCCCGAGCTCTCAAGGAAAAGTGCGACCCCGTCCCGTGCACGATCAAAGACCCCAAGGTCGACGATGGCTCGTACTCGGACTGTGCCGACACCGGGAACGGCTGGTACAAGTCCCGCGTGCTTGGGATCGCTTCCGAGGCCAAGTACGGCGGCAAGTGTCCGGACGAGAACGACCCGTCGCGTCAGGACAGGGTCTTGTGCGACCCGGTCAACTGCACGATCAAGGACACGACGAAGGACGGCACGGAGTTCGGCGACTGCGTCGACACCGGCAAGGGCTGGTTCAAGTACCGCGTGCTCGGCATCGAGAGCGGTCCATTGTACGGAGGTACGTGTCCGAGCGAGAACGACCCGTCTCGCCAGGACAGTGCGCCGTGCAAGGCCGTGGACTGTACGATCAAGACCCACGACGAAGAGAAAGGGCCGTTCTCGGACTGCGTGGACCGCGGGGTCGGCTGGTTCCAGAGTCGCGTGCTGGGCATCGCCGCGAAGGAGCTCTACGGCGGCACGTGCCCGGGCGAGAACGACCCGTCTCGCCAGGACGTCGTCAAGTGCGACCCCGTGGACTGCAAGGTCATGACGCGAGAGGAAGACACCACGACTCCGTACGGCGACTGCACTTTCGACGGCGTCGACGCGTGGTACCGGCCGCGTGTGCTCGCGATCAAGGAGCGCGAGAAATTCGGCGGCTCGTGCCCCAGCGACACGGACCCGACGCGTCTCGACCGCCTCAAGTGCGACGCCGTGCCGTGCACGATCAACACGCACGACGAGGACCACGGCGCGTACGGCGACTGCGAGGACACGGGCGACGGCTGGTACCAGTCGCGTGTGCTGGGCATCAACAAGGCAGCGCTGTACGGCGGCTCGTGCCCGGCCGACACGGACCCGATCCGCAAGGATTCGGTTCTGTGTCCGAGCGTGGCGTGCGAGGTCGAGGCGAACGACGGTAACTACGGCGAGTGCTTTCAGGACACCACGACCGGCAAGTTCATCAAGTCCAAGGTGCTGGCTGTTGTGAAGGACGCCAAGTACGGCGGCTCGTGTCCCTCCAAGGAGGAGCGCACCGTCGCGGCGCCGTGCGATGCCGTCGACTGTGTCTACAACTCGAAGACGCAGGAGGACGGCCCGTTCTCTGACTGTAAGGACGACGGCACGAACCACTGGTTCAAGAGGCGCGTGCTGCAGGTCACGACCGCGGCCAAGTACGGCGGCAACTGCCCGTCGGAGCTCGAGCGCACGCAGACCGAGCCGTGCGAGGCCATGCCGTGCGTGGTCAAGACCCACGACCAGGAAGACGGCGCCTACAACGACTGCGTCGACACGGGCAACGGCTGGTTCAAGTCGCGCGTGCTGAGCGTCGTCAAGGACGCGCAGTACGGCGGCAGCTGCCCGGCGCCGGCCGACCGCATGGATGTGCAGCCGTGCGACGCCGTCAACTGCGTCGTGCTCACGAGCGACGAAGACAAGGTCTCCCAGTTCGGCGACTGCGCGGACAACGGCGCGGGAGTCTGGTACAAGAGCCGCGTGCTCGGCATCAAGACGCAGCCGCTCTACGGCGGCACGTGTCCGAGCGAAGACGACTCGGCTCGCAAGCAGAGCGTCCAGTGCGACGCGGTCAACTGCGTGGTCAAGACGGCGACGCAGGACGACGGACCGTACGGCGCCTGCGCGGACGACGGTACGGGCGTGTGGTACAAGGCCCGCGTGCTCGGCATCGCGAGCCTCGCCCAGTACGGCGGCACGTGCCCGGACGACAAGGCGCCCGAGCGCCAGGACAAGCTGGTGTGTCCGAGCGTCGACTGCGTGATCAAGACCGAGACGGAAGACCTCAAGCCGTTCGGCCCGTGCGCGGACAACGGCCAGGGCGTCTGGTACAAGTCCAAGGTGCTCGACGTCGCCTCGCCGGCGCAGTACGGCGGCAAGTGCCCGTCCGAGACCGATCCAAAGCGCGTGCTTTCCAAGGTCTGCGACGCAGTGCCGTGCGTCTACACCACGGAGGCGCAGGACACCGCGCCGTACGGCACGTGCGCCGACGACGGTACGGGTGTGTGGTACCAGTCCAAGGTGCTGGCCGTCACGCAGGCGGCTCTCTACGGCGGCTCGTGCCCGACCGATGCGCAACGCACGGTCAAGAAGGTCTGCCCCAAGGTCAACTGCGTGGTCAACACGGCGACGGAGGACAAGGGCGCGTACGGCGACTGCGCGCCCGACGCGACCGGCAAGGTCTGGTACAAGAGCCGCGTGCTCGGCATCAAGACGCAGCCGCTCTACGGCGGCACGGCGTGCCCGGTCGAGTCGGCGCGCACGGACAAAGTGGTGTGTCCTGCCATCAACTGCACGCCGTACACGCTCACGGACGACTCGGGCTCGTACGGCGCCTGCCAGTTCTCGAGCAGCGACAAGAAGTGGTACCAGTCCAAGATCCTCGGCATCAAGACCGCGGCGCAGTACGGCGGCTCGTGCCCGACCGACGCCGAGCGCACGGTGCGAAAGGAGTGTCCGGACTCGATCTTCTGCCACCCGTGGAGCCCGTCCTACGAGGCTTGTAAGGTCAGCATGGCCAAGTGCGGCACCAACCAGGGCGCGTGGTACACCACGAGCGCCACGATCAAGACGCTCACGGGCGTCGCGGCGTCCGACTGCTGCGACTCGTGCAGCGCCACGGCCGGCTGTGCGGGCTACGTGTTCTTCAACGACACGCGACCGGCGCGCACGACGTGCGATCTCAAGTGGGCGGCGCCGACCGGAGCCATCTACGACTCGAGCACCGTGACCGTGCCGGTGACGAGCCCCAGGGCCGCCGTGTGCTCGTACCAGGACAGCAACAAGTACTCGGCGAGCGGCAACATCATCGGAACGGCCACGGTCGTCGCCGATCTCGACGCCTGCTGCCAGAAGTGCAAGGCGACCTCGGGCTGCAAGGCGTTCAACTACCGCACGGGCAACAGCCAGTGCGAGCTGCGCTCGTCGACCGCGTCCGCGCTTCTCAACCTCAGCTACCAGTCCGGTGTGCCCGTGTGAGCGTACGTGGAGAAGCCACAGTAGCTCTGTTTGTAAGTACTTTCAATCGAGCAGTCTTCATTGAAATATAGGGCATGTGCAATTGATATAATTAATACCAACGTGCCATAGCCACAGTGGTCGCGGTGGAGGCCGTGGTCTCGTGGTCGTAGTGCTCAGTTCGAGCCGCGCACCTCGCACTCGTCCATGAGCACGAGGATCTCGTCGGCTGCTGCGTTCTTGGCCCTGCAGAGCGCGAAGACGACGAGACTGTCGATCTTCTTGGACAGTTCAACGTCGAGCGACTGGACAAGCCCGCCCAGCTGGCGGAGATCGCTCTCGGCGGTAGCACGCTCACCCGACTCGCGTCGGGGCCGCACCTCGCTCACGCAGTCCACGCTCTAGAGCAGCCAGTGCGCTGGCGCGTTCCCATACGCAGGCACGAACGCGGCGCGACACCACTCGACTTTCCCATGGACGAGCTCGTTCGCGTGGAAATGCGTCAGCGCCGTCAGCATGCAGCGCAGCCAGTGCGTCACTTCGATCTCGTTCACCGGGCGACGCTCGTACCCGACGGGCGCCAACGTGGCGACGATCTTCTCCGAGGTTGACGCGATACGCGTCACTCGCTGAAGGCAGGAAGTCGACGACACGGTCGCCGCTGCCAACACTTCCAGCTTGCGCAGCTTGCTCAGATCGTGGTCCAGCTTCTCTTTGCTGCGTTCCGCGAGCGTGAACTCCACGCCAAGAAATGTCCACTCCACGGTCTGCTTGCCGCACACGAGTGGCTTGAACGGCGGCATCGGCAGCAGCGAAGCCGCACTCTGGTGGAAGCAGTGGCGGTCCATGAGCGGTATGAGCCGTGCCAGATTTGCCAGCACTCGAAGCACGCGCCCGCGATCCTCGCTGAGCAGTAGCGACTTGGTGTCCACGAGAGGCAGCGTCTCCATGTCTTTGCTGATCGCTACGACCGAGAAGCACTTACCCTGAGCGGCGTACGCAAACACGTACGGCAGCGAGGCGAACATGATCGGATCCCACCGTGGTATCTTCGTCTTGAGGCTGTGAATGGCGTCTGTGGTACTACTCGATCTTTGCTCCTCGCCCAAGAGCACAACACAGAGATCCGTGTGAGCCACAAACGATGGCCTGGACGCGGCCGCGTGGAGATCTCCTCCGAGCCACGAATGCTTGAGCGACGCCGATGGGTCTTGGGCAGCGTAGACGGCGCGCACGAATCGGATCATCTCGCCGTAGATGCCCGCCCACTCGGTCGGAGCCACGCGTTTGCACTTGTCGAGGGCCAGACCCAGTTCAATATTTTTGATCGTGACGGCGTCAAGGCTTGACGAGGCTTGTCTTGGAGAGAGCAGCGCGTCCACGAGCGGCTCCCCCCACGCTGGGAGCGTTTGCAGAGCGGTGGCGAACTCGCGTCGTGGCGGCCGCGACGGCACGAGAAGAACTCTTCGGTCTGCATCACCGTTTTCACGACGCCGAGGTGCAGGTCCGCGTCGTCGGCGCTTTCCATCGTTCCCGCGCTGCTTTGCAAATGCGAGGTTCAACACATTGAAAGGCGTGATCTGCGACAGGGTGAAGCGTCAACCGTCAAATCAGCAGATCGTTTTCGCTGCTTCTCACCGAGAGAATGTGCCGAGTCTTTAGTGGCTGGCTCCGTGGTCTTCAACGCTAAGGGATAGTGTCAATATCCTTGCGGACCCACACGATTGCAGTTGGAAGCGATTGGTTTCTCCAAAATGGTCCGTGTTCATTGTTACTCACCATAGAATCACCTCCCAAGCCGTCTACTTTCTCTCGATCAGGTTGTCGCTGGCGAAGAGGTTCTGCGGGTCGAGGCCCTGCTTGAGTCCTTGCAGCGCGGCGATCGCTGGCGTCGAGACTGCCTCCGGAAGCCACTCGCGGCGGTGCTTGCCGATGCCGTGGTGGTGCGAGAGCGACCCGCCGTTCGTGACGATGGCGTCCACAGCCGCGGCCTCGACGCTATGGAACAGTGCGAGCGGGTTCTCGATGCCGAAGTAATTGATGCCATAGTACACGTAAACCGCGGCGCCAGTCTCGTAGAGCTGCGTGACGCGGCAGGCGATGAGCGGCTGCGCGACGAGCGTGCGCGTGTTGGCCGTGTCGTTGATGGCCTTCTTGACGTCCTCGCACAGCTGCTGCACGTGGCTCCAGGGCACGGCCGTCTCGAACGACTCGCTCATAAAGTAGTAGTCCAGTGCGAAATCCCGCAGGTACGCGATGATGTACGTGAAAAAGTACCCTCGCTGGCCCGACTCGGCGCCGCCCACGAGCCCGTGGAACTTCTTGGCGATGGCCTGGATCTTCTTCTGCTGACTCTGGACCTGCTCGGGCGTGCCTTCCATGAGCACGGTCGCGGCACACATGGCCGAGACGTCGAAGCCGCGGAACTTGGTCACGTACGTCTTTTTGGCAAAGTCGAGCACGCCGGCCGCGAAGCCGCCCGCGCCGTTGGGCTTGAGCGCCTGGCCGAGCTGGAACTGCGTGTTGTCAAGCAGCCGGAGGGACGCCGGCACGCACTGCGCGCGCACGATCTCGTGCATGGCGGCCACGCCGTCGGCGAACGACGGGAACACGAGCGAGTCGTAGAGCTGGCAGCTCGGGTACGCGCGCACACGTAGCGTAACCTCGGTCACGACGCCGAGCGTACCCTCGGCGCCGATCACGGCCTGCAGGATGTCGGGCCCCATGGAGACCCGGGGTACGTTGGCGGCGCGCTCGAGCGTACCCTGCGGCGTAACCATGCGTAAGTTCACGACGAGATCCTCGATGTTGCCGTAGACGTTCTTCTTCATGCCCGAGGCCTTGGTGGCGACCCAGCCGCCGAGCGTGGAGAACTCCCACGAGTCGGGCTCGTGGCCGAGCGTGAGCTCCATGTTGCGCAGCCGTTCGTGCAACTCAAGGCCCGTGATGCCGGCCTCGACGCGCGCCGTCATGTTCTCCTTGTCGACGCTCAGGATGCGCTTCATTTCGCGCAGATCCACCGACACGATGGCTCGTGCTTCGCTGGGGGTACACTGTAACGCGCTGGTTACGTTGGTGCCGCCTCCGTGGGGGACGAGACACACGGCGTGGCCGCGGCGCTGGGCCTCGGCCACAAGGCGGACGACGTGGTCGTGGTTCCGCGGCCACAGGACGGCGTCCGGGATTCGGCCGAGCTGCGTGGCGGTCCGCAGCTTGTAGATCTCCTCGCATGTCTGCCCGTGGCTATGGCGCACGCGGTCCTCCATGGCCGTGCTCACGCGCACACCGGCGGCTTCAACGGCCTTCAGAAACGCCGCTGCGTCGGCCGCGTGCTGCTCGCTCGTCGGGGGTCGTGTAACCTCGAACGCGTCCGCACGTGTGTTGGCCGCGCGGCTCGTGCGCTGGACGTCCAGGCCGATCACGCGCTCGGCCCAGGGCCGCAGCAGCGGCAGCGTGCGGTCGCGGGCTCCGTGGAACACGTCGGCGTAGCGGTGGCCGGCGATCTCGATGTGGCCGGCCGCGTTCACGAAGAGCGACGTGTCGGCGTAACCCCAGCCGTTCCAGCGAGTGGCGCTGCTGCTGCGGACGGCGGTCGCGGATGGCGTGGTCGCGGATGGAGTGGTCGTGGTTGCGGTCGGCGTGCCGGCGATGTGGCCGACGATGCGGCGCATGCGCGCTACCGTCGCGGCCGTCACGGGTTCATCCGCAGTCATTGCTAACGGGGGAACTCGAATGTCGAATGTCGCACGGCCAAGTGCGGGGCATGGACTCAGGGAGGGAACTGCAAGCAGGATCAGACTCAGTATTCTGAGGCGTATCCACGACGTTGTGTGTTCTGGCAGAACCTGATTGGGCCACAAGATATGTACTGGTATATGACAGGATGGGAGTCAGTAGAAATAATTTCCATAATTGGAATTCTGAAATGGAAGACTCGGAGTCTTTAGAGAGCACACCGGGCCACCAAGGCAAGAGCACACCCACAAGACACCGACAGATATTTGGAGTCTGTCGGGTGTGCTAGTCCAGCCTGCTGCTGTGGTTCAAGATGTGTGTGCTTGGTGTCAAGCATCCAGCTCAGTTCGGTGGCTAGTGTCCGTCAGCGGTAGGTCTAGTGCCTCCACACCGTGCACTCCAACACCAACCACACCGACGCCAATAGTAGTCACGTTCCTCTTAGGTCGCTCCGATCTAAGAGGCCACTGGCACCTTTGCTCTATGGCTCTCTACCTGCGTGATTCACGGAGCCAAGGTGTAGAGCCAAGGTGCAATCATAGAAGCTGTGATTTTCAGGCAGTCCAGTGAGTGAATGAACGCCATCCCGTGTGTTGTCCAACTGCGATTGTCGAGACGGTCGCTTGCAGTAATCCTGGACACAATCCATACTGTCCTTGAGTGTGATTGCTTTATTTCTACTACTCATACTACTACTACTGGCATCCATGCAGCAAACGATCAGATCTGTCCAACACAGGTAGTACTGACCACCTGACGAATACATCCAAATACCCTCTGCATATGCGGTGCGAGGCCCCAGGGCAAACGCCGCTAATCCCCCGGCTTTGCAATCTCCCTTAGCTTCCCCAAGACACTCGACGGCCCCATGAAGATCCTCCACAGTCCTTCGGAGGAAGACTCCAGCTGCAGTGTCGTTCCGATAATAATCCCAATGCACCTTGCCTGAGATCCGCTGCGCTTACTTGATCACATCCACTGCAGCCCCTTCGATACGAACGTTAGTCGATACTGCTGCTGCGACCACAAGTCAGAAAAACGAATTCTTCGAGCGAGCGCCAGATGTGGCCAGTCAACTCACTCCAAAAGAGATGGCCTGGCGATGTCGCATGTGATACTACGTAGTATGAGTTAGCACGTGACCTGTCCAACCGCGGCAGATACCTTAGCGGACGCTTGTGCAGACTGTTCGTCGTGAACCCAGGGAAGGACAGGACGGCTGCGCCAGAAGTGGCCAGTAAAACTCACACGGAGACCGCCCGTGAGTCAACCCGCCGGCGTGGCTTCTCAAGCGCAAACCACCTTCGACCACGATTGCGAGCCTCTCGACGCGCGCCCCCGGACGCCAGCGGACTGAAATCGAGACTTCAGGCATTCCGGAATTCGTCAAGCCACAGACACGTTCCCAGTACTACAGGCATGAAGATAGTGAACGTCGCTCTGCTGGTCGTCTCGGCGATCGGGGTTGTTTCCGCGACTGGATCTGCGACCTGCACGTACGGAACCCCTGCACCGACGACCCTGCAACAACGACCCCTGAGCCAACAACGCCAGCACCAACAGCTCCTGAGCCAACGACACCAACACCAACGACTCC
>JAADVR010000697.1:0-18169 GCA_023335855.1 Pythium scleroteichum
CCCCCCCCCCCCCCCCCCCCCCCCCCCCCCCCCCCCCCCCCCCCCCCCCCCCCCCCCCCCCCCCCCCCCCCCCCCCCCCCCCGATGATCTGGATGTGGGTGAGGTGTCACTGGTTTGGCCTATATCTTTGTGATTTGTTGAAAAAAGCCATCTAGTTGACCAGATATGTTTGTAGGTTTAGGTACCAATTTTTGGAATAATTCGATTTATATAAATCCAATGAATTAATGATGTAATTATTTTTAAAAGCATTTTAATTTATATAAAATAGATTTTATGCGTTTAAATCAAAATTAACTTTATTTTTTAACCAAACTAAATAGTCTTCTAATGAAACTGCTTCTACAACAATAGGCATAAAACCGTGGTTTATACCGCAAATTTCGCCGCGGTTCTCTGCGTGCATAGTTGTGCATCAGACCAAAATACATTGTGCGAAACGTCGCTTCATTTCTGTGAGCTTACCGTGTGGAGAAGAGCGTCTCTGACGTGCCATAAGCCGCCTCGGTGAGCTGTGCGCGCCTTGTAGCGCTAGCGGGGCTTGCTGACGGCTCGGAGCGCAGAGCGATCGTGCGCGCGGGCGAGCGCAGTATGTGCCCGTTAGCGAGTTCGGTAGATCGGTGCAAACGTGATGGCCCGAGACTTGGAAAAATTCGTCCTCGAATAGTTTTCTGGGACGGGAAACTTACGAGATCGAAAAATACACATTCGGTAATGTCGTGTTTTAGTTACCGAAGTATATCCGAATTTTGATTTTTGTTCAGATTGGATTCGGTATGTTTACACTGCCTCGGCGTGGATCGACCAGAAAAAACGTCGCCACAGCTGATGCAGTATATCATGAGCCATGCGACCGAGACGGAGACCGTCGAGTTCAATAACACGTAGAACAACCAGCAGGTTGCGCGCTTGCTCGCTTCGCGTAGGCCGAGCCGAGGCGCTTCGAGGGCTACGCTTTGACTACGCCCGCTGGGAATTGGGAGCATCAAACGCCGACTTCCTCGTGCGGGAGAAAGGAGGAAGGAGTTTCACAGATGATGTTGGATGGAAATAGACCAGCAAGTAAAATGTTTTTGCGATTGTATGATTGGTGGCATCACATGCCTTCTATATCGGCGAGATAATGGCACTAATCGAAGAGCAGATCTGCTGCGGCCACGACTGCTAGTTGAACGTCTTTGCTGCAACAAACAAAAGTGGATGCAATCGGTCCAACACACCTCTTTGAGATTCACGAGATTCACGATGTTTGTGGTGCGCAGCTTGGGTCGCGGAAGTTGGGCACACGGCACCATGCCATTGGCAAGCGTGACGAAGACGGACGTCTACTTCCGTCTGAATCTCTAGTTGGACCAGATGACTCCTGCAATTTCCGGACTACTACAGTAGTATCCTGAGAAACTCAAAGAAGACTACCACCAACACCCTCCAGCGGTGAAACCGGCATGACTGCTAGTAACTCTTGGTGACTCAAAGGCATCGAGGTTAAAGCTCTCAGACAAGAATATTCCAATTTTTGGAAGTTAGGCATAGACTTAGGTGGCGATCAGTCAAGTCCCTGAGCGTCGCTCTCCTGAACGCTACGATATCCACTCGCCTGTATTCGGGAGCATGTATTTGCCCATGAATTACAGTCTCGGCTCGCTTGTGTTCGGGATAACTCGCTGCAACCATTTCCCGACATGGCTGATCTCCTCAGCAGAGATTGCGTGCTTCACTTGTGGGTACTTGTGAAACTCGATGCCAGTGACGCCTTGGGTCTCGAGCGATTGCCTGGCAATATGGGCTAACTCGAGATGAACCACTTCGTCTTCCTGACCGTGACCAAAAAACACTGGCACTTGCGCGCTCTCGGGGCTACATTAAACGCCTGTACCCACTCAGTCCTGGATCACTCTCTTCGTTGGTGAATAGGTGTAGGAGGATATTACCAAAGGGATACGACCTGAGAGACAAAGCACACCCGCTAAAACGGTTTCCTTCATTTGAAAGCCTGTGTAAAGTGAGATCACGGCTCCCTGCGATACCAAAAATGCAGTGCCATATCTCGGAACAATTCCAGAGGTTGGACTGTCGCCTTACCTAGCAGAACCCTCCAAGCACGATTCGAGATGGCGGGATCCCTTCCTCCGTTAGGCTCTTTATCAGTAATATTAGACGCTCGCGTGAGATGTCGATGCCTGGAGCTTCTCTCCTTTCAAAGTCTCCAATGGACGTGACGTCGAACTGTGGTCAGATCCAACTGAGATATCAACAGAACTTGCCCTTCCAGTCTAGGCAATCCCCACATACCCACGCACGCGTCAGCAAACCTCCATTTATCGTCACAGGAATCTTCACAGCTGCTCTTTATTATATTTCAACCGCGGGCTGCACGCCGTCGACAGAGAGCCTTACCCGTGGGAAGCACAAACTTGACGTACGGGAGATCCTTCGCGAACTCGGCTATCGTGTCAACCCCGCCGTGAGCTGTGCCACCGAGGCCATGAGTGAATACCAGCGCGGCCGTGGGATTCCTGGGCATGATTTCGATGGTGCCGTCAGGACGGATTGATACGTTTTTGCTCATCGCTATGTGCTATCGATTCGGATTTGTGTTGTTTAATGATGATTACGGGTGGGCCGGAGTCGATACTGGCTGATGAAGCCATACAAAGCGCTCAGCGCAATCACTTGGCCACCTCAAGTGTACTAATACTGCGAATGACTCGTTGCCCGCAAAGTGTTCCTCAATGTCTCAGGAACGGAGAAATAGGATCAAGATCACCATCCTTGGAATCCCATTGCATCAAGATGACCATCCTTGGAAGGGTCAACTGGTGGTAGTCTGTGTTTGACGACTAATCCTGGCATGCATGCGACACGCCAAGTCACGAAGCAGAGAGAACTGGGGTGGGTCATGTCGTTCAGAGTAGCGATTGCTTGTCAAAATAACTGTTCTCGCTCGAGTGTCTTTTTTTCTCCTCCTCTTTTGCTGTGGCCTACACGCGACTCGCTCGTTGGGGAAATAAACTATCAGTGGAACCACGCACAATGCAGCGCTCGTAATACCGGCGTCCTGGCCAACTGCGCCCGGTCTTCCATCGATTCTCGATCTCTCCAATAAAGAGATCTCACTTCTTACCGCCGACTCACTTCTTGCCGCCGACCACGGGCTTGACATTGTTCAGACTACAGAATCACTCGAGTCATCAGTCCACGAGCTCAGCCAAACCAGCTACAGCTCCCACGTACTTGATCGTGATCCGCAGGTTCGTGCCCTTGGGCAGGTCGAACTTGGTCGGGTGCGTGCGGAAGTGCTGCACGATGTTGCTCACGTCGAGCCCGCCGCTCACGATCTTCTTGGGCTTCTTGGCGCTCTGAGCGGCTCGCAGCGCCGAAGTCTGGCGGCTGCGCAGCTGCACCTTGAGCTTCTTCTTACCAGGCGCGACCACGAGCCCCTGGCGACGCAGATTCACCACGGCCTGGCGCTTGATCGCTGCCGCCGCGCGCGCAGCCGACGCTCGCTGTTCGAAAAGATCCCCCACTCTCAGCCTCCTGCCGCGTCATCCTCGACAGCAATCGCCACGGACCTCCTTCTTGGACACGGGCACCGAGACAGTCTTCTTGACGTTCTGCTGCTTCCGTCGCGTGTCCACGGAGGGCGTGCCGGCCGTGCCCTTCTTCTTCTTCGTGAGCTTGATGCCCTTCTTCTCTTTCTTGGCGGCCGACACGAGCGCGTCTATAGAGATACAGATTACGCGGCAACCACGAGGCTGTTAGAGACGAATGGCACATCAATGGACAGCTCGTGGAAAGCGCTACGCACCGAGCGGCATCGCGAGCTTCTCCTCGGCCGAGATGCCCAGCGAAAACGCCGTCACGTTGCCATCACCTGCCATTTTCGTCTGCGAGTTTCTGGGATTTTGACAGAGAGAGGGGAAGGAAACCCGTGCAAAAGGGGGTACGAATAACGGGGTACAGTTTAGGTTTTAAGGTTTAAATTGCCGACTCAGACTCAGAAGAAAAGGGTCGACCTCACTAGAGTCAGTACCCAAGCTCTCGCGCGAAAACCGGCGCGGCCGTGCGAGCCCAGTTCGCTGGCCAATGCTTCAGCAACGAGAGAAGAACATTAGAGCCCATGCCGCCTGATGGGAGAAAGGAGAGTGCGACATACCTCAACGTTCCGCAGGTTGGCTCGCATCTTGGAGAGCAGCGGCGTGGCCTGCGGGTAGCCACGCAGCAGCTCCACGAGCTGGTCGGCCAGTTGCGTAGACGACGAGAAGACCTGACCATTGCTGCAGGAACACGTCAGCATTCGCCCGTCTATTGCCTGTTCGCAGTGAGTTTTTCGTACCGTCCGTGGTGCACGAGTTCGCCGAGGCAGTTGAAGTCGACGGCGCACACTGGGACGCCGCAGCCGAACATGTCGAGCACTTTCATGGGCAGATCGAGCCCAGACGAGGACGTGTGGAGACAGACGCCAACGTCGGCGCTGCCGAGTACGAGTGGGTAGTCACTGGCCTCGAGCCACATGGTCGCCACGCGGATCCGCTGGAGTGAGAGCTGCTGGATGCGCTGCAAGTACATCTCCTTCTGCGGTCCCTTGCCGGTCACGACCATGAGTAAGTTCGGGAACTCACTCGGCGGCAGTGATGCCGTGCGTGTGTTGATCTCCACGAGAGCGTTGAGCAGGATCCCAAAGTCCTCGTCGGCCGTCCAGCTCGTGGGGCTGATGAGCACGGCGGGGCGATCAGAACGAGCTGAGATCGTTCGGGTCTTGGCGTCTCTATGAGTGAGCAGCGTCTCTTGGGAAGACCCGCCAGTACCCCAAGTGACCAGCTATAGAGTATGTTGAGATCGTAAGGCTACGACAGCGGCAGTCAACTAACCACGTACTGCGAGGGCTTACATCGTTGCAGTGGGCGATCTGGTCTCCGACTCGTTGCAGCAGTTCGTGCTGCACGTCCACGGGCGTTGGCTTGAAGAACGTCGGAGGTTTGTCGTGAACCACAGTGATCTTCTGGATTCCCCACGTCTGCGCGAGCCAGTCTTTCATGGCGTGGGTCACACACAAGTTGGCGTCGGCCTTGCGCCCAAACACTCGCTCGATCCACGTCGCTACCTGCACCGCCGGCCATTAGACACTGTAGCATTGCTTCCATCTTTGTAGCAACTCACCTTCACAAGCGGATGCCTGTCGCCCAGAGAGAGCGCGAGGATCGAGTATCCGAGGTTGTGCCAGTCGATGACGAACTTGGCGCCTTTCAAACGACACGCAAGCCAGACGACAACGAACGTTGGGATGCTGCCAATGCAATCGTCAGAGCCACAGCATGCGCACAATCTTCCCATTGCATCCAGCGTACGTTGGTGGGTTCTGTAGCAGCACGAGGTCGATGCTTCCGGCCGTGACCAGCAGCAGCCACATGAGCTGGAACAACTGTACGAGCACTTTGATCGGCGCCAACAGCACGAACAGCTTGCCGCGCGGCAGCCGCTGCATGCGAGGCGTGAACGTGAGGAAGTGGATGTTAGGCGCCGCATACACGTCGGGCACGCAGCGCTCGCCTTCGTAGCCTAGCAGGCTCACGCGCAGGGTCGGATCCATCTTGGCGAGCGAGACCGCGTGGTACTGCATGCGTGGGCTGCGGCCCACGTCGCCCAGCACCATCACCACGGCGTGGCGTGTACGAGACGTGGAAGCAGAGGCACCAGCGTTGGCGTTGGCGCGCGCCTGGGCCTGCGCGCGGCGCCGCACCGACGGAGAGGCCTTCTTGGCCATGGGCAATTATTGTCTCCTGACTCTCATACTGCCACGTCAACTCGAAGTGGTGTGGACCACGCCGATCTTCATGAGATTTATTTCAGTAGCTATATTTGATTACTTGATCTAAATTAGTGGACGTGCACTGACATAAACCAACTTGGACGCGACGAACATCCACCACGGCACTCCACAGCTAGTTCCGAGGCTCACGCCGACGGAGGGTTCCGATACAGCAGCCGTGTGACCGATGGCAGTTCTGGGTCGCCTGTTGCATGGGTCGGGTCGCTCGACAGGTCCACGGACGGATGCCAGGGCCGTGTCGCGGCGTCGTTCCAGTCGCCGGCGTACTGTCCTGGGTCCCGATACGACTCAGTCGGCGTGTAGCTCATCATCTGATGCGGCGTCTGGTCGCCGTACTGCGTGACTGGCGTCTGGTCTCCGCCCAGGGCGGTGTAGTCGATCCGAGGCTTCCGGATGCCCAAAAGCTCGGGATGTCCTGGGTCCATGCGAGGCTTGCACATGTCCATTGACGACGACTGGTCCACGTACGGGCTCGGTGCTGACGTCGACATGGTGCCCATGGGTGGTCGGAGTGTGTGCATGTGGTCGTCGTACCCAGGCACACGCTGAGCGCCCGGGTACTCTCGCTTACGCGGTGGCGAGAGCGTGCTGAAGGCGTAGTTGTGCGGTGTCGTGGACGTGGGCGTCACGCTCGACTGCGACGAGATCACGGCGCCCTGCGTAATGAGCCGCGTGCGTTCTTTCTGGATCTGGTTCTCAAAGTACGGCAGCATTTGGTTCGTTCGTGCGAGCTTGGTGAAGAACTTTTGCGCGTGCGTGCGCACCTGCGTCGACGTGCGCGTGCCGATCATGCGGGCGATCTCGCCCCACGACGGGCCCTGGTACATCTCGAGTCCTTTCAGGAACACGCGGTGCTCTTCGGCTGTCCAGCGACCGATCGAGATCTCCTTGTGGTTCTTCTTCCGCGGCGGCGAGCCGTAGCCCATGCCTGGGTACCTAGGACCCATACCCATCATGGCGTGCATGCCCTGCGCGGCGGCGTGGACGCGGCTCATGTCGTCGTACGGGCCTGGCATGCGGAGGTGTTCCAGACCGGTTGTGTGGATCGGTGGCGGAGCCATGGGGCGAGCATCTTGCCAGCCAAAGCCTCCCGGGGGCCCGACGTCCTGGACCGGTGTGCCGTAGCCTTGAGAGTACATGGGCGAGTACGGGCTCGGCTCGGGAGGGTACGGTCGTCCTACGTGGCCATGCTGGGAGCGGTTGTCCGGGAGACCCATGTACGGACCCGAGGGCTCCTGGGCAGGCCACTGCGAGGGCGGCATGGGCTGGCGAGGGGGCAGCATGGTGTCGCTGTACACGTCGGCGGCTCGGGTCGGATCCGCGGAGGAGGTATCTTGCAGAGGGAACCAACCGGGCTGGACGAGAGGCCGCGAGCTGCTGGAGCTCGGCGGATACTGCGAGTGGGAGGCAGGCAGCTCGTTCGTCGCGAGCGGCGTGAGAGCTGGCGAGTGCCAGGACGGCGATCGCTCCACGTCGCTGAACATGTCAAAAAGTCAGTTCTCTCGTTTGACGGTTCTCGCTCGGGAACAGTTCTCTCGTCGACAGCTCGGCGTTTTTTGTGGTGGTGGTGGGGTCTTTTTGTTCTACAATCGCCAAGTAAACGCCCACAATTGCCCAGCGCGAATGTCTGGCGGGGCTGATTCGATTTGTTGTTCTCGGCGGCGCGGTTCAATCGAAAGCGAGCGTGCGCTCGTGGGGTTTTCTTCTTGGGCGTCCGGGCTTTCTTTTTTCTCTCTCTCTTTCAGCCGATGTCCGCTTTTTGAAGAACTGACTTGGATGACGCGAATCCGATCCGGGTCCCCATCGTTCACCCACCACCACACCGACTCCCAGGGTTGGGGCGATTAGTGATCGGAACTTCACCGGTCCCGATTTCTGCACGCTCCCAACTTCGAGCCTGGAGTCACTGCTTCTGGCGGGATCAGATCGCCCCTCTCGCCCGCTCCTCTCACATCAATTCTTGTTGTCTGGGTGGTTCGCTGTTCTCCTCGGATGAGGCGACGCGCTTTCCGCCCGGGCTTTGCAACTTGGCTGAAGATCCCACCATTGAGAGCGCAGTTCCACTCCACACAAAACGGTATCCATCTGTTTGGCCAATCAAATCGGTGGGTTCTCTTGACACCGCGCGCTGATTGGCGCCGGTCGCCGAACCTCGATCTGAGAAAACGCTCTCTGTGAACGAAAGGAACGTCTATTTGAAATCGACTTTTCTGTTTCTTTTCATTGAATCTCGGGGGATTTTGTGAGCGGCCGAGAGACTCTGCAACTCAACAACCGCACTCGACAATGTAGAGTAGACCCCGGATCCTTCACATGGACCCCACTTCAAGAGGCCATGCATTTGCGAGAACCGTTTCTTGCAACCGTGTGTGTGCTGTACTCAGACCGATGACTGCTGATCACGAGAGTGACTTGGGAAATACTCGCGCTGTCCACGATGTCTGGCCGTGTCACCTGCGGTTTTGTGTGTGGTTGTGGATGCCTAGTCGATGTTTTGAATCGAGTTGAGTCCCAACAGCACGCGGTTCTCATCTAGAGGACCTTCGCGCGACGAAGCTTTTGTTTGGCAAAACACGATCTTCTGGATCCCCTATGGGTCACGTAACAGTTCCGGATCCTGTCAAGCTGTCTTGCAAACAGCAGTTTGGCCGCAAATCCTTGAGCTGCTGCTTGTACATACAAACATGCGTACGCCAAGCTCAAGAAATTTCGTCTCCTCTGGATTGGCTCCTTCCCCACGAAACTGGACGGATGCGTGACCCGTCGAAATTCGAAAAGATACGCCGGCGCGCCTGCTGTGCACAGCGGCCGAGCTGAAAGATCGCTTTAGGGAAATCTTATGCCGGGGCAGTCACAGCAGAGATCGAACCGTCCACTTGGGGAAAAAATGCTCGTGCCCTGCAGCGCATGTCCACTCGAGAGACACCTTTTTTGTTCGGGACTAATACCCCACCGAACTTCGGTTTACATGGAGACACGAAGGAAGTGGTGGATCCCGTGGATGACCGAAAGCGGAGTGCTAACATCAGAGTCTGTTGGAACCAAAGTTGGAACAGCGAGTGATCCAGAGCGTGGCCCACAGGCGGTGACCACAGTTGGCGCCACCTGATAATGCATCCATCCAGTTCAAGGAACCGCTCACCAAGCCATTTCCTCAGCGCCTATCACACTCATGCTCCGGCTATGCGCGCCGAGCCAATCTGACACGGCGAGCCAGCTGGAGGACATGGCGGATGCCAGCGGGCCCGCATCAGCAGCGGCGATTCCTCCATGTTGTCCGCCCAACGCAATGGCCCCTGACATCGACCACCCGCGACTTGTACTGTAGTCGCGAGTATACAGAACAAAATTCCAACCGATCCGGCACTTCGACTTCGTGCGGGAACGTTTCTTTTCTGTTTGTTTCTCTGTTTCTGTTCTGCGTCACGGTCTGCAAGTCGTTTTAGGACCAATCAAATCGTGCGGATCCAACAAATCCCTTGTTTAGCCTGTCCAGTCCCTAGTTTCGTCATCTGGCAACCAGGTGACGGCAGCCACACTCACTTGAACGGGGTCTTTCGGTTCTGCAGCCTCTCGGTCGTCGTCGCGTGGTGCGGTGTCGCCTGCGCCCCCACGATCGCCTTCTTCAACGCACTCGACGCCGTCTCGCGGCGCAGCTTGACCATGGAGGTGAGACGGGGCGGTCCGGACGGGCGCGGCGCCAGCGTCGCCACCGAATGTGTTCCCGCAACAGTAGCAGCCGTCGCGCGCCGTTTAGACTTGTCCACCGCCGCGGTCTTACTTCCGTTCCGGTGGCCCGGCAGTCCTCGATATACTTTCGTCGCGGCTTTGGATTTCGACCGCGTGGTTTTAACCGGCGCCGGCACGGGCAAGTCGCCGGTATTACTACTCCCCGCCCCATCCGCGACCACGAGGTCGTGCGGCCGGATCACCACGTCCGTGAGCTGGTCAGTATTCGCGATAGCCAGGCTCGGCCGCCGCGGACTCACTGCCGCCGTGGCCTGGAAGCCCACGTCATCGTCGGCAGCGCCACGCCCACTCGCCGCGCTCTCCACCGCTGGCTGGTAGAACGTCGTCGTGAACTTGGTGAGGTCTCCGTAGCGCCGTCCCATGGCCTCGACCTCTTTGTCCCAGCGGCGCGCCTCCACATCCACGACGAGCGGCGGTCGGTCCGCGAGTTCCGACGACGAGAACGCCATTGCTGACGACGACCTCGAACTGAGACCGTCGGCCTGCGACTGCTGCGTGAAGCGGTTGATGAAGCCCTCGACCGAGCGATCGGCAGCGACCAGAGGGCCAGAAACGGGTGGTCCCGAGCCCGAGCCGACGGCGCTGCGCAGGTGGAACATCCAGCGCGTCGCGGTCGCTGCGCGGCCGTCGAGCGGCGTCGACGCCGGCAGAGCCGCGACCGTGAGGAACTTGGCGCTCGGCTTGACCGTGTCTTGCAGCAGCACGGTGAGCTTGGAGCTGTGGTAGCGGATGAACGCACCTCCAGCAGCGGACCCACTCGTGTCGGCGAGCACGCGGACGTCCGCGAGCGTCGTGAGCAGCGCGTTGATGCCGCTCTCCATGGCCACGTGGGCCTTGACGCGGTCGCGGTCCTGCCACTGGAGATCGCGGACGCTGGCCGAGTCGTTGGGGCCCGTGGCGAGCTCGACGATCTGCAGCTTGGACTTGGTCGACGGCTGGCCGCTGAGCAGCAAGTTCTCGTGGACGACACAGACCGTGATGACCTTGTGCGTGAGGAATTGGTCCATGACCTTGAGCTCGTGGGCGGCGGCTAGGTTCTCGCACCCGCCGCGAAGCACGAGCAGCGCCTCCTCGGCGTTCTGCACTTCGAGCACGACCACTTTGCTCATCGACTGAGTGGAAGACGCGACGTTCGCGTGCGGATCCATGCCGAGCAGGTCGTAGATCGCTTCGTTGTACACGCCGAAGAAGCTGACGGTCAGTTTGACTTTGTGGAAGTGGGCGCCGTTCTGGTGGAGTGTCTGGAACAATTGCGATAGCACGAGCTCCGGAACGCCGACACTGTCGGCTGATGTGTCCAGTTTGATGGGCAGCAAACCGTCGAACGTCACGACGCAGGCGTTGTAGCCGTCCAGAACGCTCTGCAGCAGCGGTGCCACGCTCTCGTGGCCGTTCCAGCAGCCCACGCCTCGAGCGCGGTCGGAATACAACGCGTCGCACTTGACCGTCACGGTGTCGCGCTCGCTCTCTCGCAGCAGCAGCTCAGCAGTCCCGTAGTTGGCTCGCAGCGTGCGCTGAAGCTTGGAAGGCGTCTCGGAAGGAGCTGCTGAAGGGATCGGATCGCCCATCGAGAGGATCGAGTCGGCGGTGGACGCAGGCGACGGTGTGGCCGACACGTTTCGAATCTGGCAGACCAAGAGTGCGTTGCGTCTCGCGCGCCAGAGCTGCTCGTGGAGGTGGCGCCGCGTTAGCTCGGCGTTGGCGAGCGCCATGCGCAGCGGTTGGTGTTCAATGAACGCCACCTCGGTGTACCGCCTTGACCGCAGGGCGAGATTCATCACGGGGGTCTTGAGGTTCTTCAGGAACGTTCGGAAGTCGGCCTGGATCGTCACGAGCGGCGCTCGCACACTCGCCAGCGTGGACTTAATGGTCTTGATGAGCACGACCGAGTTGTGGGCGATGCCGTGGACTTTGCGACGGAAGATTTGCTGTCGCTGGATCATGGCGTTCTGGGCCTGGAGGTGGTCGCGAGCGTTGCTGCCGTACGCCTGGAAGGCTTTCGACTCGGCAGCCTTGGCCGCTACGGCTCCCTTCAGGTGGTTGGCCTGGTGCTGCAGAAGGTCGCGTTCGTCCCGCATTTTCTCCATCTCTTGCTGGAATTGCTCGTGCTTGGCTCGCAGCTCTTTCATTTTGTCGAGCATCGCGCGGTTCTCGCGTTCGAGGTGCTCGCACTGGGCCTGCGACTCGCTCCACTTGTCCATCAGCGCCTTGAAGTGGGACCCGCGCTTGCCGATCTCGCCGTTCAAGTGGTTCACTTCGTCTTTGAGCAGCTGGTTCTCCTGGACCAAGATCGCGTGCTGCTGCAGCATCTCTTTGCAGCGGTCCTCCGTTTGCGTGAGCGTGAAGCGAACGTCCGCCTCGCTCGCTCGCAACGCCTTGAGCTCGTCGTGCTGCATGGAAATGCATGCGTTGAGCTCCATGACCTCCATCGCTCGGGTGTGGGCGTCGGCGACGGCGGCGTCTTTGGCGTTCTTGGCCTCTTGGAGCTCGCGAAACCAGAAATCTGCGTTTCCATCGTGTGGACTCGGCGGAATCTCGTCGTGGCCGGGCCGAGTCGCAGCGTCCCAGTCGCCGGACGCTCGTCGCCGCGTTTGCTGCTCACGAGACGTCTTGAGGTCAAGTAGTTCCCTTTGCAGCTGCTCGATCTCGAGCATCAGCGACTGGTTCCGCTTCTCTACGTCGCTTCGCTTGGACCGCTCGTCTTGGACTTGCGCGGTCATCTCAACTAGCAAACGGCCCAGCGATTCTGGCTGTGATGCCGACACCTTCAGACCAGATAGAGGATCGACGGCGGCGTTCGTGCCAAGCGAAGCGCTTCGCAACGCTGCGGGGTTCACGTTTTTTGCTGCGTAATCGTCTTCATCCTCTTGGTGAGTCGTCCACGGGATCCGCTGGCCGTCTGCCTTGCGAGGGCTGTCCATCAGTAGCAGCACTTGCGGTTTGTGGCCCCCACGACCCGTTACAGCCACCGAGCGGTTCGCCATCGTGGCCTTGGCGCCATGTAAGTGTGTCGTGGCGAGTCGCAGCAGCCGTTTTCGTCACTGCGTAGCAGGAAAATCAAAAATAGGACCCCGCTCGCAGCAAAAGCCAACAACCGGACAACCGTGACTTTTGCACTTGAGGCAATGTATCGCAGTTCCAATGACGCTGCACGACGAGCTAGCGGGAGCGAGGCCAAGCTCACGCTGGGCGTCAAAGGCCGACTGAGCAATCAAGAAATGGACCAGCTCAAGCAACAGGTTTCAATTGATCCTGGGTGGAGATTTTGCGTATTGGATCTGACGGGTTCCTTCCAGCTCGCTCAGGCGGTGGCGTATAACCATGTCCCTGTGAAAGACCGTCCAACGAAGCCCACATCGACGCCGATGACGCGAGTCTACCACAGGCTCGAGCCAGAGACGGCGCACCAGCAGCGCCACCAACACTTTCGACCGAGCATCAAGCCAAAGGCCGCGATCGACTACGAAAAGCGCTTTGCCGAAGGCTCGTACGACTCGCAGCGAATGCGTCCCGCACCGAAAGGCATCGCCCAGGCAGCGAGGACCGTGCTCCAAGACGAGTACGTCACGCGGCCGAGAGAGATCAGTGTGATCCCCCAGAACAAACACGTTCAGGACGAGCCGGAGCTACCGAGTGGGCGACCCCATCAGACCACAGGCAAACGCCACGCACAAGCAGCGATTCCGCGGGTGTTTATTTTGTAGACTTTTTCAGAGAATCATCGACCGAGAAACCCCGGTCTGTTTTATGTGCAATCGGACGAGTGTTGTGGAAACCCTGAGGCAGCACCTCTTAAACTCACGAGGACGGCTGCGTGGGCGGAGCCACGTACTTCATTTTGGTCATCGAGCCCCCCCACCGTGCGTGGAGCCCGTGCTCTTGTGCCTGCGCGCGCACCATCTCCTTGACTTCCTTCTTGCGCTCCTTCTTGCGGCGGTTCTCTCGCTGGCGCTTGGTGAGACCGTCGGCGTCCACTTTTTCCACGGGCGCCGCTGCGGCGGTCGCGCCTCCCGTCGGCCGTCGTTTCTTGTCCACGACTTGCCAGCCGTCCTCGCTCTCAACGCCGCCGTCGTCGTGTTCCGAGGACGACGCGGATTCTTCCGCCTCGTCGTCGGCCTCGCTGCGACCCGAATCCACAGCGAGCCGCGGATCGACGCTGCGGCTCTTCTCTTCGATCTCGGCCTTCACTGCCGCTTCGTCTTTGATCCTCGCGTGCGGAACGTGGTGCTCCACCTCGCCGTCGTCGTACTTGACGTGGTACTCGTTGCCGCGACGCACCTGCCCAAGATCGTTCTGTCATCAGTCCTTTGGTCTCCACCAAAACTCCCCCAGCATTGACAAACCTCGAGGATTACGCCCGGGAACCAATCCGGCCCGTCGCGGAACCGCGCGAGCACGCGCTGGCCGTCGCGGAACCGGTTCGCGCTCGTCGCCTCGGCGTTCGCGGCCGCCTTGGCCGCCGCGGCCTCTCCGCCGAACGCCTTGGGCTTGAAGCGGCGTCGCGCGAGCACCTGCTTGGCGCTCAGTCCGGCGTCCTCGTCCTCGCTGTCGTCCTCACTCGCGTCCACCGACTCACCACCGCCAGCAGCGTGCTGCGCAGCCTGCGGCGAGGCCTCTGGCGCGGCGCTGGCCGTGGTGTCCTGGTCGACGGTCTTCTTTTTCTTCTTGGACGCTTTCTTCTTGGACAGTCTCTTCTTGGCGTCGGTAAGAGTATTGGCCGTCGGCGGCTGCTGCAGCACGCGCCAGATGAAAAGCGAGACCAGCACGACCAGCAGCGCCGCCAGCGCGCGCGTCGCGGCCGAGAACTCGGCCATCTCGCGGAGACGCTTCAAGAGCCCTCAGGACGCTTCGGGAGATGGCTCGCCACATCAGCGAGGATGGACTGAGGGTCTCCGACGAGGGACGCTTCGGGATGAGAAAGGGGTTCTATTCGGGACAGTTAGTAACATAGGTTCGTAGCAGGTGGCAACAATGGCAATTTTAATTCATTCGGCAACAAGTATTAATAAATTAATAGTTGCGGCCGGTATTACTCCCTAGATACGGTTCGTAACACATTCTAAACGAGTTGGTAACGCCTGATCTGGACCGAAATGAGTCATTCCCGACTTGCTGATGGGCTCACACGCCACGGTGTCACTTGCCTTCCCGCCGCGATGGACGCGCTGCAAGCCTGCGAGGCCAAACTGCAGGCGGAAAAGGCTTTGGGCGACGCGTTCGAATGGTCCGTCGTGGTCGCCGACGCCGTCGCCGGACAAATCGACTCGACGCGCGACCAGACGTGGCTCTCGCACCAGCGACGATGCGGCTTCAGCGCGCGGCATCATGGGCGCGTCTCTGCTTCGCACGCTGCGACGCTGCGCCGACGGATGGCGCAGCTGCGACTGCTTGCGCTGGCCGCAATGGCTGACGGTCCAAGCGTGATCGGCGAGTTTGTCGGCGACAGGTGGCCTGCTGAGAGTCTGTTTCCGCGGTTCATGGCCCACTTCCACCTGCCCAAGGACGCTGAGACCTTCCCTGCGATGCTCGACGACGTACTCGGAGGCGCTGCGCACGGCGAGCTGTCAAGCATGAAAGTGAAAGGGGTCCCAGAACTGATCAAGCGTGCCAAGGCAGTTGGTGGTGGCGGAATCGTGGAGCTGGGGCTCACGTTCTGCCACGGGAAGCTCACGGCGTCGCTGATGGTTGAGATGGTCGCGGTACTGGAGCGATTCGCAAAGGCGCAGTTACGGCGGTCGAAGTTGGCACCGAGCGTCGAGTTCCGTGTGGTCGCGCTGTGGTTCGTGAACGACTGTACGGTCACGAGCAGCGCCATGGACAAGCTCAGCGAGTTTCTGCGCACGAGCGAGAACGCGTACGTTCGGGACCTGCGGCTCGACGAGAAGGCCGAGATCACCAGCGACAGCCTGCAGCGCTGCCTGTCTCCCACACTCACGACGACGGTGCTGCCACGGCGCCGGCTGTCGCTGAGGCACACGGCGAACGTAATTGCCGTCGGGGGATCTCTCGTGCGGTACTCCGAGGAGATCACGAGTGTGCACATATCGATCACGCATCGCAAGTTTGCAGCCTCAGTGGCGTGGCTCGCGTTCGGCTTCTTCCACTGCGATTCGTCGTCCAAAGTCTCTTCTCTCAGCCTCTACTTAGAGACGAGTAAGCAGTGCAAATGGGAGCACCGCCGCTTCGATTCGCTCGAGGACTGGATGCCCGTCTTCTTGCGCGTGCTCAGCTGCGCGGTCTCGTCCGAAGATCTCGCTCCAATCGACGCTGCTGGCTACGATCGGACGGCCGAGAACCCGTTGCCGACGGACGGACGGGTCTTCGTTTCTCTCAAGCCCAAGGCGACAGCCCGCGCGCAGCCAAAAGCCGACGCGGCCGTAGTCGCCGTTCTCGCCACTGATGGGGCACACGATCGCGCCACCGAGTACCAAGTTCTTCGTCGCAACGGAGATTGGATCGCGATCGCGATCCCAGGACTCGGCTGCGGGTGGATCCGCGACCGCGCAGTCGTCAGCGAGCAGACACGCGAATCCGCCGTCGTGCTCGGGCAGGTGACGCTCAACCAAAGCATCAAGTCCTTCGCATGGCACGACGGACGTTCATTTGAGCTCTCCATGGCCACGGAACTGTTGTCCGTGATCGGTGGCCAGCTCGAGACGTTGCATCTACCGACAGCACCCCTCAACGAAGCGATCCTTCCTCTCTGCCCACGGCTTCGCGAGCTTGTGACCGTTAATTCCTGGAGGGGGAACATCGAGCGAGTGGCCACGGAGCTGAAGGCGAGGACGTGCGCACTTAAAAGACTGGGCTTCACGATCCACAGAGAGACGTCTGTGGATCAGCTGATCGAGATCATCTCCATGGAAGGATGTCCACTGCAAAAGCTCGTGGTCTCAGCTCCCAACTCCCACAACGTTTCCGTGTCCAGCGCGCTCGCTCGGCTGGTTCTCCACGTGATCCTACGTGCAAGTGGGCTCGAGTACGTCCGTATCGAGTGCGCTCAGTCCACGGCGGCCGAGATGACGAAAGTGCTCAGAGACTCTGGACCGCTCTCGAGCCGTGCGAAAGCCGCCTTTCTCAGCGTCGTGCAACGTGGGAGTGCGCGCGACAGGGCCGTGGGTCGGGTCGACTCGAGCGTGCTGTCACTCATTCTTCGCTTGGTGGCCCCAGTTCGTGGAGGCTTTGTTGAGATTCAAGCTCATCGATAGCCGTGGGCCGATTGTGGTGAGTATATTCTTAATCTACCTACTACTATTGGCAGTTGTATACGCTCTTGGGTTGACGATGTACCCGCTTGACGCTTCAGGATGAAGATTTGCTCGCAGGAATCCAGCGAGAGTAGTATAGACGCAAGCCGCCTTGAACTCACTCTCGTTCTCGCCTCTGACCAAGCAGTCGAACCCACGACGATGAGCTCGATACGGCGTCTGATAGGCTGCGAGGAGCTGCTGTACGGCAACGAAGCTGCGGGGACTCGCGCTCCGTTCTGGGAAGGAAATGCATCTCGCTGTTCAAGACATTTGTGGTTCGCAGTGGGCTCTTCCTGAGCCGCCTTACACTGAAAAGCAGCCCGAAGATCTGTGGTATTGTCCTCCATGGGGAGCTTCACACGAGGGACTCCATGAATAATTGTGGGTTTATATTTATAATTCTATGACAACAACTTCCGTTCGCACACTCAACATCAAATCACGGCTAACGAGCAGGGTCCGCGGCGTCAGTTCTTGGTGCTGAACTGCTTTTTGCCAGTCGTGCACCCGTTCACACTGAGCGCGACGGTTTCGGTGATCGTCTCGCCGTTGATCGACGTCACCGAGACAGTGACCTTCTTCAAGTCCACGGGCGTCGACGACGTGGCCAAGTAGTAGAAGGACGACGGCACCATCGACGTCGACTTGCCGTTGATGGTCACGCTCTTGATGCCGACGGCCGAGTTGGCTGGCTGCACGGCGATCCAGTACGCGTTGCTGCCACCCTTGAGGCAGTACTTGAGCGGACTGCTGATCGGGCAGTCGACAAAGTTCCATTTGATCTTGTAACGGCCGCTGGTGGCTCCTGTGATGGCCTTGAGTGCGACGGGCGACATGTCCAAGTCGCCTTGCTTGCATTCGGGGCACTGGTCGGTGACGTAAAGGAGCTGCGTCTTGGTCTTGTCCGTGCAGCGAGAGTCGGTACAGGAGACCGTCACGCAGCGGCCGCAGTTGCGCGTCGACTGCCACTGGGCAGCGTAGATGGCGACGTAGTGCGACGAAGCTTCGGGCGCCGCGGCCATGAAGTTGCAGTTCCCGCCGGAGACCGGGCCGGAGCCGGAGCCGTAGGGTGTGCCATCGCCTGTGAGCTGCGCATCGGCGGTGGTCAACGCGAGTCCGACAAAGACGGCTGCGAGCGAAAGTGACTGGCGGAAGTTCATGCTTGGCTCTGGTAGTTATAGAGCCACAGCTCGGTGTCTAAACTCCACAAACGCGCGTCAGTGTGCAGTCGTCAAGGCCACGACCGAGGGAAAAACAAACGCACAAGATCTGCGTCTCGCTCGGCAAAGTCTCGATCCGTTCGACGCCCGCGGAATACACGGTCAGCGACCGATTCCCC
>JAADVR010000698.1:0-18151 GCA_023335855.1 Pythium scleroteichum
GCAGTTTGAGGTTGAAGTCTCGAATACGTTGGAGTCTTATGCGGATGCAGAGAAGCTGCTAGGTCTGGATCTGATCGTGCCGTTGTGGACAATGGGACAGATTGAGCAAGAACTCGTCAATAACGTATCAGCGGCTGTTCAGAGCGGTGTTGGCTTGGCTGGTCTTCATGGGGGGATGTGTGATGCCTTCCGAAATAACGTAGACTGGCAGTTTATGACGGGTGGACAATGGGTTGCTCATCCAGGCAATGATGGTGTGGAGTATATGGTAAACATGAAGCGTGGCTCTAGCCCGTTATTGGATCATATTGAAGATTTTCAGGTGAAAAGTGAACAGTACTACCTGCACGTAGACCCGGCAGTGGAAGTGCTGGCAACAACTCGTTTCCCAGTGGTGGCTGGTCCGCATGCGGCGAATGGTCCTGTAGATATGCCTGTTGTCTGGACGAAACGCTGGGGCGCAGGACGGGTATTCTACAACTCACTGGGACATCATGCAGACATTGTAGACATGAAACCCGTGACTGAAATGATGCGCAGTGGGTTCAAATGGACAGCAGCAGGCAAAGAACTTGCCAAGAGTCGAGTAAGTTCAGCAACCGAAGTGTACACAGGTATGGCGGACAACCAGAACTAATGAGATTATAGTTTGATTGCAAACGTAACTTCAGTGTTAACCATTCATCCTCAATGGATAAACCATTTCTGATCCACGGCGAAGGGAGCCCCAGGTATGAAAACAATGAAAGTAGGCATTATTGGCTGCGGTAAAATCAGCGGTATTTATATGGAAAACTGTCACCGGTTCGAGGTGCTGGAACTTGTTGCTGTTGCGGATCTCGACCGGAAACGTGCCGAGGAGCAGGCAGCAGCCTATAACGTCCCTAACGTATACAGCGTCGACGAAATCTTGGCTGATCCCGAGATTGAGCTGATCATCAACCTGACGATTCCTTCCGTTCATGCGGATGTATGCTTGCGGGCACTTGAATCTGGCAAACATGTTTATGTAGAAAAACCGCTCGCTGTTACCCGTGAAGAAGGGCAGGCCGTGCTCGAAACAGCGAAGCGTAAAGGATTGCTTGTGGGCTGTGCACCAGAAACGTTCTTTGGTTCAGGTATCCAGACTTCACTTCAATTGGTGGAAGAAGGGGTAATCGGCAAGCCGGTGGCGGCGACCGCATTTATGATGAGTCGTGGTCATGAGCACTGGCACCCAGATCCGGAGTTTTATTACGCGTCAGGCGGTGGGCCAATGTTTGACATGGGTCCGTACTATCTCACCGCATTGGTTCAACTAATGGGACCGATCAAGTCGATCGCAGGTATGACAGGTAAAGCCATGGAAGAGCGGACGATTACGAGTGAGAAAAAGAGGGGCCAGACGGTTCCCGTCGAAATTCCAACTCACGTTACCGGTCTGTTACAGTTTGAACAGGGAGCCATTGGCACACTGATTACAAGTTTTGACGTATTTGGCGGAAGTGCATTGCCACCGATTGAGATATATGGCACGCACGGTACATTACAGGTACCTGACCCCAACACCTTTGGTGGTCCGGTTCGTTATCGCTTGCTGGGTGAACATGAATGGACGGAAGTTCCGCTCCTCCCAGGATATCAGGAAAATACACGTGGCATCGGTGTGGCAGATATGGCCTATGCAGCACATAGTGGACGTGCACACCGTGCGAGTGGGGAACTGGCATACCACGTACTTGAGGCCATGTGGGCATTCCACGATTCATCAGATGAACAGACGTTCTACCAGATGAAAAGCTCGTGTCAGCGCCCGGCTGCATTGCCGGTGGATCTGCCATTGTATACATTGGATAAATAAGATAGCCATTATGACTTATATCATGATAAACAGCCCCTTTTCCTTCGAACAAGGAAAGGGGCTGTTTTTTATTAAATCAAAAAAATCTGGGAATAACAGCGATCGGAAGGTTGTTCGGTCATCGGAGTGACCAGTGTAAATAATTTTTAGTCCAACTTATATAGCCATTTATGGCTCAAATCCCGCCTGACTGATCCAGATCTCATCTTCGGCAAAAACGTTTTTCATCCACTGTACAACAGTCTGATACGCATCTGGATGATACCAATGCTCCATCCCCACTTCTTGATAGAGCGACTCCATGCCGAGTCGCCGGGTTCGCTTGCCCTCGCTGCCATCGCCCATGAAATAATCGTCAATGCATACACGCTGAACCAGAGGTCTCAAGATGGCTGCAAACTGTTCACTGCTGGGTAATACGGGAGCAATCGCAACCTGCGTGGGTATTCCGGCATCCCGCAACTGTTCCAGTGCACGTAATCGGCCTGCAATTGGGGGAGCGGAAGGACTGAAATGCTTGCGCATATCGTCCAGATCCGTCTCCACCGTCATACTGACCCGAACCCGGTCACCTAACTGTTGTAACAGATCTATATCCCGGGTAACGAGTGGACTGCGGGTCTGGACTAATACAAAATCGGGCGGATGCTGTAACATGGTTTCAAGCAATGAACGCGTGATACACTCCTTGTATTCGGCGGGTTGATACGGGTCGGTACTGGATGACATGAACAGAGTGACTTTCCCTTTGGTCTGGGCACGCTGCAACTCTTTGGCGAACACCCGGGAGGCCTCTTGTTTTACATCCACCCAGCTCCCCCAATCCTCTTTACGAAATAGGGAGACAGGCATCTGTCTGACATAACAATAAGAACAACCGAAGGCGCAGCCTGTGTAAGGATTCAGTGTATGTGTATAGCCATTAAGGAACCCTGTCCCCTTGTTGAGTAACGTTTTGGGTACTTTGTAAGTAAGATTTGTCTTCATAAGTTCTCATGCCTTTCGCGGTAGTGTGCAGGTGTGAGACCTGTGTGTTTGCGAAATACAGTAATGAAATAAGCTGAGTTAGGTATACCGACATGGCGGCCAATATCGGTGACGGTAAGTCCGGTATGTTCAAGCAACTTCCGGGCTTCGGTAATTCGTTTATCCTGAATATATTGAACCGGTGTGCGGCCTGTAATCCGCTTGAACACACGATGCAGATGATAAGGACTGCCATGACTTACAGTGGCAAGGACATCCAAGGTTAGAGGTTCGGCGTAATGATGTTCGATGTAATCCGTGATCCCGTATATCCACTCCTGATCAGGTACCCGCTCGCCTGTAGGTTTGCAACGTTTGCAGGGTCTGAACTTTCGTGCCAATGCTTCTTCAACATGTTGAAATATCAGCACATTTTCAGCTTTGGGTGCTCTGGACTTACAGGAAGGTCGGCAAAAGATACCCGTTGTCTGCACACCGTAAAAGAACGTTCCATCATAAGAATTATCGTTGTGGATGATGGCGTGCCAGTATTTTTCATCTATAGATTTGGGCAGTATGCGATCTTGATCTGGACTTTCCACGGTGATCACCTCATCTCTAATTATACCCCTGATTCCAAGGGAATGACGAAGTTTCAACTTAAAAAGCAAGATATCAATATCTGGGATAAAGTACCTTCCTTCAATCTGAACGAAATATGAGCTACAATATACAGAATGGAAGTGGTTTATATCTCAAATGAAATTTATAGATGAAAGAGGTAGGTAAGCATGGTTCGTTTTGGAGTAGTGGGTACCAACTGGATTACAGAAAGGCTTCTTGAAGCCGCAGCACAGGTTAAAGGATTCAAATTAACCGCTGTGTATTCAAGAACTGAAGATAAGGCTAATGCATTCGCAGATAAATATGATGTTGAACACCGTTTCACCGATCTGGAAGAGTTGGCGGCAAGTGATGTGATTGATGCAGTCTACATCGCAACACCGAATACGGTTCATGCAGAGCAGGCTGAGCTTTTTCTGAGAAACGGTAAACATGTATTGTGTGAGAAACCTCTGGCTGCAAATAGCGCCGAAGTTCGGAGTATGATCGATACTGCACGAGAACACGAGGTTCTGCTCATGGAAGCGATGAAATCGACTCTTGTTCCCCAGTTCAAAATGGTGCAGAAGAGCCTGCATAAAATCGGTCCTGTCCGCAAATACGTAGCAGGATACTCTCAGTATTCTTCGCGTTACGACAAGTACAAAGAAGGGATTGTCCTGAACGCGTTCAAGCCTGAACTCGCTAATGGGGCGTTAATGGATCTCGGTGTGTACTGTCTCTATCCATTGATTACGTTGTTCGGTGAACCTAACCGGGTTCAATCCCAAGCGATGATGCTGGAATCTGGCGTGGATGGACAAGGTAGTGTGCTGCTGGACTATGATGGGATGGATGCGGTCGTTACATACTCTAAAATCTCCAACTCTCATCTGCCAAGCGAAATCATGGGGGAACTGGGCAGTATCATCATTGACAAGATTGGTTCACCGGAACATGCAGAGATACGATACAATGACGGTACGGTGGAGCAGCTCACAGTCGAACAAAACCATCCGGCGATGTATTATGAAGTGGAGGAGTTCGTGAATCTGGTTGAGCAGGGCAAAAAAGAGTCTGACATGAACACGTATGAACGCTCTTATGTGACGATGCAGGTCATGGATCAGATTCGGAAACAGATTTGGCTTGTGTTCCCTAACGATTGATTCAAGAACAGGAAAGGAAGCTGAGACGAGATGAGTAGAGATAAGCAGAGCAACAGTAGAGTAGAGAAGAAGAACCGTAGAGAAGGTAATCGGTCCAGTAATTCTGGCGGTTTGGAACTGAAACAGATCGTTTTCATAGGGAGAACCTTCGAAGAATATATGAAGATGTTCAACCTGACGGTGGACGAGATTAATGGCAAGTCTATTCTGGATTGTCCAGGTGGAGCATGTTCGTTCAGTAGCCAGGCGCGCAAGTTGGGTGCTGATCCCGTGGCCGTGGATATTGCCTACGAATACGAGATCGACGAGCTTGAAGTAAAGGGATTTCAGGACATTGAGCATACGATGAAACAGATGGAACCCGTGCAAGGGATATATGTGTGGGATCAATTTGGATCAATCCAGGGGTTAAAGGAAGAACGAACTCGTGCCATCACAGATTGCATCGCAGATATGAGAATGTTTCCTGACCGTTATGTGGCGTCTGTGCTCCCGGATCTACCCTTTGCAGATGAACAATTCGATCTGACGTTATCCGCCCATTTCCTGTTTACGTATGCGGATCGATTGGATGTTGATTTTCATGTTGCAACCATAATGGAGTTGCTGCGTGTGACCAAACAAGAGGTTCGCATTTTTCCAACAGTGGATCTGTCTGGCGAACGTTACAAACACATGGATGAGTTGAAATTAATACTCGAAGAGCGTGGGTGCACGGTATCCGAAGAACCAACTTCATATGAGTTTCAACGGAATGCTCACACCATGCTTCAAATTGTTAAACATAATTGAACATGATAGGAGGTTTTTTGGATGAATAAAGTTCTTATACTTGGGGGTACACGTTTTTTCGGTAAACGTCTGGTGGATCACTTGCTGTGGGAAGGGAAGTCTCAGATCACAGTCGCAACTCGTGGTAAAACGGATGTTGATTTCGGACCCGAAGTAAACCGGATCAAGATGGATCGTGAAAACCCAGAATCTCTGGCAGAGGTTGCGCAGACAGACATGTGGGATGTTGTGTACGATAATATCTGTTATTCCCCAGATGCGGCGAAAGCGGCATGTGAAGCTTTTGCAGGACGAACCAAAAGATACGTTCTGACATCCACACTCTCGGTGTACGGTGATCCCAGACCTGGATTTAAGGAAACGGATTTTGACCCGTATACATATCCATTACAGTATGGAAGTGCAGATGATTTTTCGTATGGAGAAGGCAAACGGCTTGCGGAGGCTGTATTTTTCCAGGAAGCGGATTTCCCGGTTGTGGCGATGCGCATTCCCATTGTACTCGGGATTGATGATTATACGAGAAGACTTCATTTTCATATTGAACATGTGCAAAAAGGAAAACCGATCGGCATGCCAAATCCGGATGCGGAGATTGGATTTATCAATTCCACCGAAGCGGCAAGATTTCTCGCTTGGCTTGGACATTCGTCCATTACCGGTCCGGTGAATGCAGCTTCCAAGGGTGCGATTACACTGTCAGCCATGATACATCTGATCGAGACGGTCACGGGCATGCAGTCCCAGATCCTCACGGAAACGGTGAAAGAGGACATGTCACCCTTCGGAATTGAGCAATCATGGACGATGGAGACGACCAAAGCTGAACAAGCGGGGTATACGTTCGAACCTTTGATGGACTGGTTCCCGGGACTCGTTCGTGAGGTCGCTCTTGCATTACAGTCGGAGCGGTAGAATATCGGCTCGGATGGAACTGAAGGAAACGACGAGCCTGAATGAAACAGACGAACCAAACGGCTCGAACGACGGATTATTTCAGCGAATGAACTTCAAACAGGGTGCAACCAGAGCGTAATCTCCGGTGCACCCTGTTTATGTTGTACATTTTTCGAATTTGAACAAGACCTAATCTAGATAAGAGGGACTAATCATTTACACGATAATATTTAATCAATTCACGCGCTTAACTCTATTCTTGCTCACGTGGAGCAGTAGCTGATGCCCGTATGCGCAGTTCTGACGGTAGAATGACGGTTTGGGCTTCGGAAGGAGCCTTGCCTTCAATCCGGTCAATCAGCATCTGTACTCCCTGAAACCCAAATTCATATGCTGGCTGTGCAGCTACAGTCAGAAAAGGATCAAAAGCAGAAGCCAGATCCAGATCGTCGAAGCACACAACAGAGATGTCTTCTGGTACACGCAGTCCTCGTTTGCGCAAAAGCCGAATGACCCCAATCGCCAGCATGTTGTTGGCTGCAAAAATGGCTGTTGGTTGATTTGGTTGAGAGAGTAGTCGATCGAGTCCCTCTACATCACTGAAATCCCGGTACCCGGTTCGAAGCACAAGCTCGGGATCAATATCAGCTCCGGCCTCTCGTAAACCCGCTATATAACCTTCCTCCCGCAGTCTGGCGGTAGAAACCTCCGAAGAACCATTGACCAGTGCAATGCGCTGGTGCCCCAATTGCACCAGATATCGGATCAGAGCAATCGCGCCTTCCCGGCTATCTCCAGCAATGATATCTGACGTAATGCCAGGTACGGTGCGGTCCAGAAAGACAAACGGAATGTGACGTTCCTGCAGCTGTTTCAGATGTTGGAGAGAACGATCTCCCGCTGGGGCAAAGAGTACACCATCCACACGAGTAGACAGAATCGCATCTACATAATCCTTTTCCTTTTTGTAATCCTCGTCACTATTGCCGAATAAAAGACGGTACCCACGAAGATGGGCTGCATCTTCAGCACCACGCGCCAGTGTTGTATAAAAAGGGTTGGTAATATCCGTAATAAGCAGGGAGAGCATCTGGGTTCGTTGAAGCACAAGGCTGCGTGCATTGGAGTTCGGGATGTAACCCAGTTCGTCGATCACCTGTTGCACACGTTCACGTGTCGCGGAACTTATACGGCCTGTATGATTAATGACCTTGGAGACCGTCATGGCGGAGACGTTGGCTTTTTTGGCAATATCGTAAATGGTAATCATTAGAATCTAACCTTTCCGCAACATAGTCTTACCATTCTATAGGATAATGTCAATTGACAGCAAGATAGGCTCGTGCTATGTTAGGGTTACCGATAACCCTAAAGGGTTCTGAACGTCTTTACTACATAAACCATTTCGTTGAATTCGCTCATGCACGTTCCATTTTCTTGAATAGAGGAACTACATACATAGCTAATTAATGAAATGGTTTATTGTTATTTTTTAAATATGTAAACGTATTCAAACTAAAATAAGGCTCTTGGTAATCTGTGTATGCAGCTCTTGCGTGCAACTTGGGTATCGGTTATATCTCCGTCATTATCTTATTCCAATCACTGCACATGGATCAGACAGAAGGTTTCTCAATTCAACCCAAATTCTATGAAACGAATTGAAGGAGGACATTCCAGTATGACACATCAGGATTATCGTTATAAACAGGCTTTCCCCAAGATTGGTATTCGTCCCACGATTGATGGAAGACGCAAGGGTGTTCGGGAGTCACTGGAAGAACAAACGATGCGGATGGCGACATCTGTTGCGGAACTGCTTGCAGCAGAACTACGTTATCCTGACGGGTCCGCAGTGGCGTGTGTTGTGGCTGAGACCTGTATTGGCGGGGTGGCCGAGGCGGCCGCAGCATCAGAACTATTCAGCCGTTCCAACGTGGGGGTAACCATCACCGTGACTCCATGCTGGTGTTATGGTACGGAAACGATGGATATGTCACCATCCATTCCTACGGCTATCTGGGGTTTTAACGGGACTGAACGTCCGGGTGCAGTATATCTGGCAGCGGTACTCTCTGCCCATGCACAGAAGGGGATTCCGGCCTTTGGGATCTATGGAGAAGATGTGCAGGACGGCGGAGATACAACAATTCCCGATGACGTGCGTGAGAAATTGCTCCGGTTCAGCCGTGCAGGTCTTGCAGCCGCGACCTTGAAAGGGCAAGCCTATCTGTCTATTGGATCAGTATCCATGGGGATTGCAGGTTCGATTGTGAACGATTCATTTTTCCAAGAGTATCTGGGCATGAGGAACGAATATGTAGATATGAGCGAACTCACTCGTCGTATTGAAGAAGAAATCTATGATCCTGAGGAGTATAAGCTCGCACTGGCTTGGGTGAAGGAGAATTGTAACGAAGGTCCAGACAACAACGCTGCCCATCTGCAAACGGATCGCAAACGCAAAGAGTACGAATGGGAAACCGTTGTGAAAATGACCCAAATCGTGCGTGACTTGATGGCGGGCAACCCAAGATTGGCTCAGCTTGGTTTCACAGAGGAATCGATGGGCCACCACGCGATTGTATCCGGCTTCCAGGGACAACGGCAGTGGACAGATCATTCACCTAACGGAGATTTTCTGGAGTCGATATTAAACTCTTCCTTTGACTGGAATGGCAAACGTGCGCCTTATCTGGTTGCAACGGAGAATGACAGCCTGAATGGCGTGTCCATGTTGTTCGGTTCGCTGCTGACACATACGGCACAGATCTTTGCTGATGTGCGTACGTATTGGAGTCCGGATTCAGTACAACGTGTGACGGGACACCAGTTGGAAGGAAATGCGAAGGACGGCATTCTGCATCTGATCAACTCTGGTTCGGCAGCCTTGGATGGCACTGGGCAACAGTCCAGAGATGGTAAGCCTGTACTCAAGCCATTCTGGGAAATTACAGATGAGGAAGTTCAGGACTGCCTGAAAGCAACATCGTGGAGACCGGCATCCGTAGAGTATTTCCGCGGGGGCGGCTATTCAGCGGATTTCCTGACCAAAGGTGGCATGCCTGTAACGATGACACGTCTGAATCTGGTCAAAGGACTGGGACCGGTGCTGCAAATCGCTCAGGGTTACACGGTCGATCTGCCTGAAGATGTGCATGATACGCTGGATCAGCGGACAGACCCAACCTGGCCATCCACCTGGTTTGCTCCTGTTCTAACCGGATCGGGAGCGTTTACTTCCGTATACGAGGTCATGAATCAATGGGGCGCCAACCATGGCTCCATCTCGTATGGACACATCGGTGCTGATCTGATTACGCTTGCTTCCATGCTTCGCATTCCGGTAAATATGCATAATGTACCTGAAACGGAAATTTTCCGTCCGCGTGCATGGGGATTGTTCGGCACAAGTGAGCCGGAGAGTGCAGACTACCGTGCTTGCAGTGTGTTTGGCCCGTTGTATCGTTAAAATAAAGTTCCATTCCTGTCAAACGCCATGTTCCTTGTGAGATGAGGTAACATGGCTTTCTCTTGAAAGCTGTGCTCAGAACTCGAATACGGCTTATCGCGAAGAGTTAAGGAGGCTTGAAAGAATGGGCAATCAAGCAACACATGTGCTTGCTGCCGATTACGGCGCCGGTAGTGGACGCGTAGTCCGTGGTTCTTTTGACGGAAACAGACTCTCGTTACAAGAAGTGCATCGATTCAACAACGAACCCGTGCAGCTGGGGGACGGATTGTATTGGGATTTCTTACGACTTTTTCATGAATTAAAACAAGGCATTGTGAAAGGGACGCAAGGCATCTCTCCATCGGTCCGTTCTATAGCTGTGGATACGTGGGGAGTGGACTATGGACTGGTGGATGGTGCGGGAAGGTTGTGCTCGAACCCACGTCACTATCGGGAAGCACGCAACGCACAGTGGATGGAAGAAGTTCTGCACATGGTGAAAGATGAAGAACTGTATGCCATGTCCGGCGTTTTGCCGCAGCAGATCAATACAGTATTTCAACTGCTAGGCAGTGTACGAGAGCAGGCCGAAGGTTTGCGTACGGATGTGCGCATGTTATTTATGCCGGATTTATTTCACTATTATCTATCCGGTCAGCAGGCTTGTGAGTATACGATTGCAAGTACTAGCGGGCTGTTGCATGCAGGCGAGGCGCGTTGGAATGAACATCTGATCGGGCGTCTCGGTATACCGGAAACATTATTTCCAAAACTCGTTCAACCGGGTACCGTGCTGGGTGATTTAACAAATGAGTTGTGCGAAGAGTTACGGACTGGACCGATGCAGGTAGTCTCTGTGGGTTCACATGATACGGCATCTGCCTTGGCAGCAATACCTGCGAATGATTCGGATTTCGCTTTTATCAGCTGTGGTACCTGGTCTCTTATGGGGGTGGAGCGTGATACACCTGTATTGGATGACCGAAGTCGTACACTCGGATTCACCAATGAAGGGACGGTAAGTGGAAAAGTACGCACCCTGAAAAATCGTTCAGGCTTGTGGCTGCTACAGGAATGCAAACGGCAATGGGAGCAGGAGAATCAACTTTTTACACATGAAGAACTGATTCAACTGGCTACCTTGGCAACGCCACATCAAAGTTATGTATCGCCGGGAGATGGCGTATATTTGGCCCCAGGGAATATGGCCGAACGAATACGGCAACAATGCAGTCTCACCGGACAGACTGTGCCTGAAACGACTGGAGCGATTGTACGCTGCATTCTGGAAAGTCTGGCACTGGAATTCAGACAGACGCTGGATGAACTGCAGTTGGTTACAGGTACAAGACCTCGTGTCATTCATATGGTTGGTGGTGGTGTACACAATCGACTATTATGCCAGTTTACAGCTAATGCAGCCGGTGTCCCGGTGGTGGCAGGCCCGGCAGAGGCGACTTCAGCCGGGAATTGCATGCTGCAATTCCTTGCACATGGTGAAGTGAGTAGCTTGGCCGAGGTACGGGAGGTCATGGCTGCTTCCTTTTCCCCCGAGACCTACGAACCTGAGGATACAGAGCTGTGGCAGGAAGCTTATGAAAACTACCAAAGTCTGAATCAAATCAAAAGGTAATGAACAGATTCAATGCAATGAGCATTGACGCAAAATGCTAAAAAGAAAAGTATGAGGAGTGGTGAGCAACATGTCTGAACAGCAAGTAAGAGAAGAGTTGACGAAATATGCCCGCAGAGCAGTTGCCCAAGGGTTGGTGGTAGGACCCGGTGGGAATCTGAGCGCTCGCTCTGGGGGAACGATGTTGTTGTCTCCGAGTGGTTATGCACTTGAGGATCTGGAGCCTGACGAATGGATCGCCATTGATATCGAGACAGGGGAAACTAGCGCAGGATCAACACGTCCATCTTCCGAAGTATTAATGCATCTGTATAGTTATCGTGTGAATCCTGATATCCAAGCCATTGTGCATACGCATCCGGCATATACGATCGCACTCAGTCTTGTTTTCGATGAATTGCCACACTTGTTCCCTGATCAGTCTGCATTGGTGGGCGATATCGGGTTCGTTCCATATGTTCTGCCAACAACGAAGCAACTTGCCGATGCAGTCTCAGCCAAGGTAGAAGAACATACGGCACTCATTCTCGTCAATCACGGATTGGTTACGACCGGTAAAAACCTCCGCGAAGCCTATTACCGCACTCAGGTGGTGGAAGAAAGCGCGAAGGTATATATGATCGCCAAGGCAGCCGGTGAACCCAAAGTGTTAACTGCTGAAGAATATAAGGAAATTCAATCCCTTGAAAGTGAAGCCTACCGTGTGCAGTTATTGCAACAACTCAAGTCCTGATACCTGATTTGAATATTAATGATTACATTTGTGATGTTAAAAGATTGCTACGTTAAGGGCAGATTGCATTCTCCAGATAAACGCTGGAATAAAGGATGTAAACTGCTCTTTTTTAATTTTGAATTTGAATTGAAAAGGCGCACAGTATAGCTGAGGGAATAATTCGCACTATTTTGATGAGAATTATTGAAATTGTGATGTCTGCAAGGTATACTAACGTTAATCATCAGTGAGTAACAACTACGAAGAAGATTAAAAAAACAATTAAGTATCTAAGAGGGGTGAGATCAGTGGGTCCTGAGCTAAACGAAATGGAGTTGGAATACGAACTGTTAAAGCAGCTTCGAGACGCTAATGCTCCCATCGGGGCCAGTACGTTGGTTCATACTTTGGGCAAAACGTATGGTCTGAGTCAGGCAACCATCGGAAGAAGACTTATGGAGATGGATGTTGAAGGTTTTACAGTTCTGGAAGGTCGCAAGGGAAGAACTTTGACCGAACAGGGTCTGGATCGAATGAAGACGTTGGAAAAAGATTTGCAGCAACAAAGCGTGAACTCACAGTTAATTCAGATGCTGAACCATTCCGGGGAAAAGGCTCTGCTGGATGTTCTCGTTGCCAGAAGGGCACTTGAGCGTGAGATCGCTTCCCTGGCAGCACAACGTGCCTCGAAAGAATACATAGTACTGTTGCAAGCATCTATTGCCAACCAGCATGAATTGCTTTCCAAGAATATTATACCATACGAGGAGGACCGGGAGTTTCACAGATTGCTGGCTTATGCTGCGCAAAACCAAATTCTTCTGCATGCGGTTGAACTGGTATGGGAGACAAGCCGCGATTTTCTGGAAACCGCGTATATTCGCCGGAGAGTAGGAAGCGAATTAGTTGTGGATCATCAGCAGATTCTGGATGCTATTGTAGCGGGCTCTCCGGAGCAGGCTGAAGCGGCAATGGTGAATCATATCAACCAAATGATCGATGATGTCAAACGTTATTTCGCCATGCAAAACCAATAACATTCCTTAGAAACAGACCCGGTGATAAAGGAGTTGAGCTTGTGGACACAATCTACCGTCTAGGCATAGATATCGGAGGTACTTTCACGGATGCGCTTGTGATGGACCATCAGGGCAGGGTGATTGCGGCGCTGAAAACGCCATCGATTGCAGTAGCTCCTGAACAGGCGATTTTTAACGCACTTGATCAGTTGAAGGCGAGTGGCGTGAATATTCATGAGATTGATCTGTTTGTGCATGGAACAACGCTTGGCGTCAACACGTTGATTGAGCGAAATGGCGCAGTTACAGGTCTGCTGGTCACTAAAGGATTCCGTGACATTCTTGAAATCCGCCGGTTGCGACTTGAGGATACAACCAATCTGTATGGTGACAAGACCGATGCACTAGTACCGAGACATCGCGTTAAGGAAATCGATGAACGGGTCATTGCGAGTGGGGGCATACTTCAGCCACTGAATGAGGAACAACTGTTGCAAGCGGTGGATGAGCTGGTGGAGGATGGCGTTACCGCTTTGGCGATTAGCTTTTTACATGCTTATGTGAATCCCGCTCATGAGCAGCTTGCGGAAGATCTGATCAGGGAACGTTATCCGCAACTGTTCATCTGCCGAAGCAGCGCCATCTGGCCACAACAGCGCGAGTTCGAACGAACACTCGCAACGGCCATGAACGCTTATGTAGGTGAACGGATGGGGTCTTACTTCCTGCGTCTGCAAGAAGGGATTCAGGCATACGGCCTCAAAGACAACTTGCTGTCGACCATGTCCAACGGTGGAATTATGACGGCTGCCAGAGCGGCTAATGAGCCGGTACGTACGCTTCTGTCCGGGCCTGCTTCCGGTGTAATCGCCGCGACCCATATTGCTGAACGAGCGGGCATTCATCAGGTCATCACATTTGACATGGGTGGGACAAGTGTTGACGTTGCCCTTATTGACAAAGAACCGAGTTATTCTTCTGAGAACAAGGTTGGAGATTTTCCTGTCATCATTCCCGCTGTTGATGTAACGGCTATAGGAGCAGGTGGTGGTTCAATTGCCTGGCTCGATTCCGTAGGCGTACTCAAGGTTGGGCCACGCAGCGCGGGAGCCAACCCCGGTCCGGCATGTTATCAGCGCGGGGGAGAAGAGCCGACAACCACAGATGCCTATCTACAGCTCGGTATCCTGCATGCTGACCGTTTCCTTGGCGGACAAATGCGTCTGTATCCCGAACTTGCAGAGCGTACTCTGGGCAATCTGGGAGAGAAGCTTGGACTGAATGCCGAACAGACTGCACAAGCCATTCTTGATGTGGCAACTGCCAATATGTACGCCCAGTTTTCTCCCCTCATGGCTCGCAAGGGCGTTGATCCCCGCGATTTTACGTTGCTCGCATATGGTGGAGCCGGCCCGATGCATGCTTTTCTGATGGCACGTGAGGTAGGTATCGGCAGAGTGCTGATCCCGCCATCTCCGGGAACATTGTGTGCCATGGGCTGCACGGTTGCCAATCTTCGCAATGATTTCGTTCATACGTTACACAAAAGCACCCAGACTCTGGAGTCTGGTGAATTAAGCTCTCTTTTTGCTGAATTGGAAAACCAGGGACGTAGCTGGGTCGAAGAGGAAGCCCGTGGTGGTGTCAAGCTGGACAATATTTATTGCCTATACAGTGCGGATATGCGATATGAGGGACAGGCCTTTGATATAGAGGTCACGCTGACATTGGAAGAAATTGAAGATCCAAAGAAGGCAGGGATTAAATTCCATACGTCTTACCAAAACGTGTTTGGCATTAGTCAGCCAGAGGCAGAGGTCATGTTTGTAAGTCTCAGAGCAACCATTGTTGGTGTTTTACCTACCCATAACACGGTAGATCCGGCAAATTTGCCATTTGATGAGAGTGTAGCGGAAGAAAGGCTCATCACCTTTGACCATGTACAGCAGATTGCCAAGGTACTGAAAAGGGGACAAATTCCATCGGTGGATGCCCCCATCCCCGGGCCCATTATTGTGGAGGAATATGATACAACGATCTTTATTCCGCCAGGATATAAGGTATACCGGGATGTGCATGGGAACGTGATTGGGGAGGTGGAAGCATGATCGGTGACAAGGTCTTTCTTGAGATTTTTAACAACCGAATTCAAGCTGCCGTGGAAGAAATGGCAAATGTTGTTCTGCGCACAGGATTCACCGCTTTTGTCAAAGAAACTGGCGATTTTGGAACCTACCTCTTATCTCCATCCGGGGAAACGTTCGGATCGCCGCTGGAGACGGGTTACAATCTGTCCCTGGGCATCCCTGCTGCTGCGACCATTAACAGTATAGAAGACTGGAAAGAAGGGGATCTCGTCATATGTAATGATCCTTATTCCACCAAAGGCATGGTCACACACCTTCCAGACATTCATCTCATCAAGCCTTATTTTCACGAAGGGCGAATCATTGCTTACGGCATGTGCTTTGTCCATTCATCCGATGTGGGCGGCAAGGTACCGGGGAGCGTATCTCCCAGCGCCTATGATATTCATATGGAAGGCATTCGAATTGCACCAGTCAAGCTGTATGAAGCTGGTGTTCTCAACGAGCAGATCCTGCGAATGTTTATGGACAACAGCCGAATTCCGGAGCAAAATCTCGGTGATCTCAAAGCGCTTATGGCTGCATTGAATCGGGGAGAGCAACGGCTTGAGGAACTCATTGCACGATATGGCGTGGGAAAAATCCAGCAGGGCATCGAACATTTGCTGGAATATGCCGAGCTGAAGGCACGTGTTATCGTGCAAGATATCCCGGACGGTTCCTATGACTTCTGGGACTATCTGGAGAAAGGACCAGGGGGATATCCTATTCGGTTGCGTTGCAAGATGACGATTGCAGGTAGTGACATTCATCTGGACTTTAGTGGCACCGATCCTCAGGTCAGGGCTTCATTCAACATTCCTACCCACAACCAACAGGGCCATTACATGCTGGTGCCCGCACTCATTCGTTATTTCCGTACGCTCGATCCGACCATTCCTTGGAATTCGGGCATGATTCGTATGGTTCGAAATTACGCGCCGCCTGCTTCCGTACTAAACCCGGAGCCGATGGCAGCAGTTGGGGCACGTGCTGCGACCTTTATCCGGCTGATGGACGTTATCACGGGAGCACTGGGGAAAGCTCAGGGCAGTATGGTTCCCGCGGCAGGAGCTGGACAAGCCTGCATTGTCATGATGGCGATGACAGATGCATCCGATGGCAAGAAAAAGGTGGGCGTAATTCAGCCGATCTGCGGAGGTTCGGGAGCTAGGCCGATGAAAGACGGCATTGATGGCATGGATTTTGCGGTCGGTCATCTTCGGAATATTCCTGCGGAAACGGTGGAATCCGAGATGCCTGTGTTGATTGAGCATTATGGTCTTCGTGCTGACTCGGCGGGTGCAGGAACCTTCCGTGGCGGAAGCGGGATTGACCTGTGTGTCAGAATTCTAACACCGGATACCGTGATGACGGCCAGAAACATGGAGCGTATGGAGTTCCAGCCTTGGGGCAGGCTCGGTGGCGGCGTAGGTTCACATGGAGAAGCGATTCTTAATGCTGGGCGCGCAAGTGAGCATCATCTGGGAAGAATTGATGAGCTACTACTTCAACCTGGAGAAACGGTTACGTTCCTGTCGCAAGGCGGAGGCGGATATGGTGATCCACTTGAACGTGACCCACGCCTAGTTCTGGAGGATGTAAGAAGTGGACTAGTATCCCCGGAGAAAGCCCTTGATTTATACGGTGTTGTGATTGACGGCCTGGAGCTGAACGAGAGCGATACCGAACAAATGCGAGCCAAGCGACCACGGCAGCAGGAGGAATTCGCCTTTGGCAAGGCGCGGGAGCAATTTGAAGACATATGGAGCGATGAGATGCAGGTAACACTGAATCAGGCCTTGCTGAATGCTCCACTTGCACTAAGAGACTACCTGAAGCGTCAGACCATGGGCGTTGTAGAGGAGAAGTATAAGGATTCCCTATCTGTAGATCCACGGGAGATATCCGACATTATGGAAGGTTTACGCCAGCAAATAGGGTTGCATTGATCAAGTATATGGAAACTATCTAGTTCTGTCTTATCGGTAAAACCAACTACATGGATGGGGGAATTTGCATGTTCAAATCCAACAAAAAACGCTTTCTCAGCCTCGCCTCTCTGACACTGGCCGGTACATTGGTGCTTTCCGCCTGCGGTGGAGCAGGCAGCTCAAGTAATACTGCCGGAGAGAGCGACTCTTCAGGAGCAAGCGGAGACAAAGTTAAGCTGACGATGTTTATCTGGGCTGGCTCCAATCAGGATGTCGTTCCGAAAGAAGTGGTTGCCGAGTATGTGAAAGAACATCCCAACGTTGAAGTCACCTTTGAGGAATCCTCCAATTCGGTAATGTACCCCAAGATGGTCGCAGGCAAGCAGGCTGATGCCAACAATCCGATTGTTAACTTCGGTTACTTCAATGCAGATGCGACGGCAAAAGGCTTGAATGATGACATGTGGGAGCCACTGGATACCAGCATCGTGACCAATATTAAGGATATTCCCGAGTCCTTCCACAAGCCAGACAATAAAGGTGTGGTCTGGGGCGTTTCGAGCTTCGCCCTGGTATATAACAAAGATCTGGTGAAAACGCCACCTACCAGCTGGAACGATCTATGGGATAACGAGGAGTTCAAAGGAAAAACTGCGCTCTGGGACTACATGTTCTATTCCTATATCTCCCCACTTATTGCTACCAACGGTCAAGAGATTGGCGCATCCTATGAAAATCCCGAGCCAGCCTTCCAGTTCTGGGCAGATCGCAGTGACCAGATTGGCACATTGGTTTCATCCAATGATCAGCTGAAGGCACTGCTGGAGTCAGGTGATGCGCTCATTGCCCCATTCAGTGCACAGGTTGCACAGACATGGATTGATGGCGGTTCTCCACTTGCCGTAGCGTATCCGAGTGAAGGTGCCATCTCCTTCCCGTACACACTTCAGGTAGTGAAGGGCTCAACACCTGAGCAAGCACGTGTTGCAAATGAAATTATTAA
>JAADVR010000699.1:0-18125 GCA_023335855.1 Pythium scleroteichum
CTCTGGACGCTCTCTGGACACTCTTCATGACATCACCATCCAATTGGCAAAAAAGATTTTTTTGTCGAATAATGTGCCACTGAAGTTTTGTTTTGGCCAATGGTTGATGCTTGGAGATTTTTGCTCTGTGTGTCTGCTGGAACAGAAATCGCCTGGATTATGAAATCTTGAGCGAAACCCACAATATGCACTGTAAAATACATATCGAATCGCATACTGTAACAGTCGCCTATAAATATCCAGAGCTTCCCGTGCAACGCGCGGCATTAGTATTTGAAGTATCTCAAGTGCGTACTGGGCGAGCTTTCTAACAACACGAACGCGGAGCTGTACCTGGATATTGGCCTCTGCCTCTTTCTATAGAACTGTGGGCGTCCCGAGGCCATGGCGAAGGTTCGTCGACGAGGTCTGGCCGAGTAAAGATCGCCTGAAGGGAATGCTTACAGACAGGAATTATTAATTCCTGTCCTTGATGCAATTTTATTAACAATGATGCAACATGATCTTGCCGTTCGATCGTGCTCTCAGATCTTGCGATCGATAGGTGGGATCTGATCGGACTGTGATCTGTTAGGGACATTACCTTTCAGCAGCTGTGTTGGTATATCTCGTTGTCTCGTCACCGCACTTCGCTCTCAACGTGTCTTCGTGAATGGATTGGGCGGGATGGAACAAGAAGGTCAACGCCTTCGAGGCCGCGATTTCTTGCCATCAATTCAAGTACAGTACATCTTTCTGTGGAGTTCTCGCGTGATGGGAAGGAGGAGCCGTCCACGCCGTCGTCCCGGCGGGACGACATCTCCCCAGGGTATCAATTAGATGCTTTCGCCTTTAGGGAAGTTCCTTGGAGTGACTTGGAGTTTACTACGTGCACCTCAATCTAAGCCAATTGAGACTAGAATCCCCATTGACAAGGTTTGCGGTGTATTTTATCCACACTTCTATCCTGAGCGCCGAGTTTCGTCTCCGACATCACTATCGTCATCAACAACTCCTGCCTCGGAGTTGAAAAAGCGAAGCAGTTCGTTCACACGGGTGCTGAAAGTAAGCGCTCGCTTCCACTCACCGTTCTGTTCACACAACTTGAGAACCGTTCGATACATCGCACGAATTTTGCGCTCGGCAAACTTGTCGCGAACCGACTGATGCGACTTGACGTGATCCACGACTCCGGCAGTCGACTGGCCATACGTACGCTCGTACAGCTCCATCACATCAAACGCGACTGTCGGAAGATCTGCATCCTTGGCGAGATGGACAATATCATACGTGTCGCTGAGAGTGAGCCTGAAGTCACGCTCTTCGAGCAACTTGACAGCAGTCTCAATTCCAACCTGGTGCTTAGCCGTGATGCTACCACGAAGAACCTTCACCACTGCCTCATACGAATATGACCCAGTGGTCTCCAACATGTTCTTGAGGCGTTCCGCGGCTTCTTCTACCAGCCCTGCGTCTGCGAGATGCGAAATCACAATAACTTCCCAATCGAGTGGCACGTGCTTGACGCCATCTTTCTCCACGAGTGAGCCAAGGGCGTCATCATAGATCTGCTTCATCTCGGTCATGTCGGTGTTCTCGCGACCCGACACCTGCAGCAACACACTGTACACGACCGGCAGAACCGTGTATCTGTCCTGAAATTTCCCCGTTGTGTCTGGCGCCTTGGAGGCTGCTGCATAAGCTTCAAGCAGGCGCGCACGTTGAATTTTATCCCCGGCGGAGAGGGCGTGGCAAGCGTTGGCAACAACCCCTCGAGTCATGCGAACACCACGCTTCTCCATGTCAATCAGTACGGCATCGAAATCCTCACTCGTGTAGTAAAACTTCTTCTTGCGATAATCTTCAGCGAGCACCACGACGCCCTTCTGTTTGACAGTGTAGGCACTGTGGTCGCGCATACCAGTAAGCAGTCCAATGTAGTGATATGGCTCTAGGTTGAAGCCGGTTTCTTCAACATTGTCCAGCAGCTCGAAAACGGTAGCAAATTCATTATTCTCAGCCAACATTCGGAGCGTCCACACCAAGGTTTGGCTCGCAGTTGCCGCGCTGACCTTCTGCCGCGAGTAGTCCGCTAGGACTTGTTTACATAACTTGCGAGCGGCATCAGAATCGTGGAACTGCCGGAATAGTTGGAGCGTGAGTGCAGAGCGGCGAATCGACCATTCTTGCTGGACCAAGATCTTGGCAGCACGGTACGCGAGCTCATTTTGTTTCTTCGTGAGTTTCTTCTGCAACGGACGGGCATTCGTTCCGCGCTTTTCTTCTTCAGAGAAAGCGAGCACAATCTTCATGAGAACGAAGCCGACGCGAGCTTCCGCGTGCGCAAAGCCTTTGATGAGACCGTCGAGTTTGTCGAGGTCGCCATTTCCAATGTAGGAGAGTACGACTTCCTTCGAGATCGACGGGGTCACGCGGAGGGCTCCATCCGCCACCTCGGCACCTTCGCGCTTCTCCTCTGGCAGATCATCGACGGTGAGCTGTCGCACATACTTGTCTGACAAAGCGGCTGCCTCCGCGAACTTGCCCTCGGCCAAGAGCGCCTTCAACTGGGGCATTGCATCAAACGCAGACGTACGATTCTTGGACTGCTTGTCCTTCTTCTTGGCGCTGGGCGCGGCATCCTGCTGTGGGTTTGCGGCTCGCGAGATTTTGCGCGCGAGTGTGAGGTCAAAATACGTGCCTTTGAGCGAGTCCTGGTTTCGCGCCACGATCTCCTTGGTCTTCGTGTCGAAGCGGACACCGTCGTTGGTCATTTCATCAAGGACGTCTGCAATGTCGTCCGGGCGGTCCAAAAACTCAAGCGTCAGGAGGATGCTGTTGTACGCGCGAGCGTTGAGCTTGAGGTTAAATCGCTTGCGGTTCTCGAGGATGTCGGCGGCCTGCTGTCGGCAGTTGTTGTGGCGACAGACGCTGAGCAGCGTCATGAGCGTGCCGCCGCTGAGCTTCATGTTCGAGTTGACGTAGAAATCAAACGCGAGATCCGGCTTCCCGGCCACACCGAGGCCCAGAATGACGCGGTCGACAGACGATTCGTGCCAGTGGCCTTGGGTCGGGTCCAGTTGCTCATAGAGCTCCACGACGCGGTCGACGTTCTTTTCGCGCGCGTGGCCGCTGATCAGTCGCGACAAGATCTCGTTGTTGAGGAAGTGGCCGTCGTTCTGCATATCCTCCACGAGTTCGTGCGCCTGCGCCATCTGGCCGAGCTCGATCTTGCCGACAACGCCGAAGCGGTAGATCAGCTCGGGCACGGTCGGCTCGAAAAACTGGCGCGCCGCCTCGAAGATCTTGACCATCGTGGCGCCGTCGTGCTCGCGCGAGAGCACGCGGAAGACCTCGCCGTACATGACAAAGTCGATGCTCTCGGGAAAGTGCTTTTGCAGGTAGTCGAAGGAGCGCAGCATGAGCGACGAGAGCTTGGTCTTGTTCGCCGCCGAGAAGAGCTGCACGACGTCAGCGGCTTGGACTTCGTCGCCATTGGCCACGACGTCCGCGAACTCCTCGGCCAGCGCGCGCTGCACCTTGGCGAGCTTCTCCTTGCCCAGCTCGGCGGCGAGCTCGCTCGGCGACCGGTTCAGCAGCTCGGTCATCTCCACACCGGCGATCGTCGAGCTCGTGGCAAGCGCGCGCGCAGAGACAGGCGCAAAGGCCGCGGCCGACGCGCGCAGCACGGGCGCTCGCACGGCCGCGCGCTGGAGCTGCGCGCGCGCCGCGGGGCGGCACAGCGTCCACATGATCAGGCGATGTGTATCAATGTACCTCTTGAGCTGTTGGAGCTCAATGCACCACACACACGATTGCCGCGGGTGGGCCGCCAGGCGGGTTTTCAGCCAATGATGAGCAAGTATGACCCGACCCGGGCTGGAGGTTCCAGCCCGGGTCGGTTTGCAGCGTGTTTTAAACACGCTGATCTTCAGGGCGCGAAGAGCCACTCGGAAGAGATGGAGAGAATTGAGAAGGTCCAGGTCCTCACGCCCGCGCAGCTCGCGTCGCTGAACCAGGCTAAGGTGCGTTGCGCGGTGGTAACGGAGAAGCGGATGCGGCGGTGCTGAGGCGCGACGACAGGTCATGATCCGCATGGACAACGAGCAGTACCTGCGCGACCAGCCGGACGTGAGCAAGGTCATGCGCGCGCTCGTGCGCGGCGTCATCCGCGACCGCCCAGCCAACGCCAGCACGTACGCGTACCGCTTCTTCTCGCGTCCGACAGAAACCATTCGGAGAGATCTCGATGCGAAAGACTGAGGCAGCCCTTGTTTTTTTTTCTTTCCAATGCATGTAATATATGCAGTCCAATTCAGCGTGTAGAACTTCAAAGTAGTAGTCATACCGTACGACAAAATGCAGACCCAACTGTTTCCTATGATGTGAACACAACCTCGCGGTCCTCGAGATCGCTCCCCCTCTTCGAGTCTTAAGCGGCTTTAGATGCTCGAGTCGGATGAGCATGTTGTTGCCTCGTCCTGGTGGGAGCCACGCAGTTTCTGCTCTTCGGCGTCGCGAACGGGCTGGAAGTACGGGTGCGCCATCGCCTCCTTCGCGGTCAGTCGTTCCTGGTGGTCGTAACGGAGCAGGTGGTCGAGGAAGTCGATAGCCTCCGCAGATACGAGATGCTTGTTCTCCGGTGTGATGAACTTCTCCCACGGCTTCTTCGTGTGCGTGCCGAGGATGCCGTCGTATTGCGTATCGAGCTCGAGATCGTACGTCGTGAGATAATCAAAAAGCTCATCTGTTCCCTTGACCTTGGCGATCTTGACGAGCTGGTCGTTGTTGTCGTGGCCATGGAAGAAAGGGTCCTTGCGGAAGATCATGGCAGCGAACATACAGCCGAGGCTCCACATGTCGAGCGAGTAGTCGTACTCCTGCATGTCAACCAGAAGCTCTGGACCCTTGTAGTAGCGACTGGCGACGCGTACATTGTATTCGGTATTGCAGTGGTAGAACTCCGCAAGGCCCCAGTCAATCAGGCGCAGCTGGCGCTTCTCGTGATCAATCATGATGTTGTGCGGCTTGACGTCGCGGTGCATGATGCCGTTCGCGTGGCAGTAGTCCAGCGCCTTGAGCAGCTCGTAGATGTAATAACGGATATCGTAGTCCGTGAGTGTCGGGTAGAGCACCTTGAAGTCCGTGTTGTTGACATACTCGAAAACGAGACTGGGTGTCTTGGACTGCGGATCGCGCACCACGTCCAGCAGCTTCACAATGTTCACGCCCCCTGCTAGGTTCTGCAAGATCTTGATCTCACTGCGCCATCAATCAAAACCGCATCCCCGCGTCAATCTCTCCCCTCGCAATCACACATCGAAACCTAACAAAACCGCACCGCTTGATCTTCTTCTTCTTGACGGGCTTGAGGATCTTGATCACGCACTTGTTGCCCGTCACGACGTTGTAGCCTTCAAAGACCTCGCTGTACTTGCCGCGCCCGACCTTGCGCACGACCTCGTAGTTGTCCTGGTTGCTGCATCCCACCACGTCTGTGTCAGCCATCTCACTTTGTTCCTCTGTCGTGACAGAACAACGCACCCCCACGTGACCTCGAGGTTCTCATAGTCCCAGTACTCGCGCGGGCGCGTGGCGTTCACGTCGGCGTAGACTCGCGCGCGGCTCATGGCGTTCGTTCTTCTTCCCCCCTCGCGGCCCTGGTCGACTGGCGGCTCCAGCAGTGGACCTCCTCAGAAGAAAAAAGACGACTGACTCACTCTTGACTTAAAATTTGTATAGGGAGTGAGTGACCATCACTCCGACGGTAGCTACTGGTGCCCCCAGGGGGGGCTACAAGGACATGGAGCCAATTCCAACAATCGCTTCTGCCGCCCGGACGATGCGGGCTTGGCGCTGTCCAGGGTCGCGCCACTCAGAGACTGCTTGCAGGTTCCAATCTGTTCAGAACGGATCACTCGGGATCTCTAAGGACCAACGTGTCGGGCGAATGTCCCTTGGATCCAAAGGAGTTCAACTCAGGGAATTGCAACATGCATATTTGGTGGGACTTCGGGGTTGTGAGTCTGTCAGCTATTCCTATGAACTGGTTCGAGGGAGACAGTTTGTAGCGTTCAGAACGCAGCAGCGTCTCTTGGGTGCACTAAGATCGCGCCATTGAACAAAGCAGAGGGAGAGTTTATTCTCCCACATCGCTGTTATGTTCGCTGCCGGTGAGTGCATGTCCGCGCGCAGTCTACGAGCTCGAGTCTGAGACGCTCGTAGTCTCTTCACCGTGCACACCACGCAGCTTTTGCTCCTCGGCATCACGGACTGGCTGGAAGTACGCGTGCGCCATGGCCTCTTTGGCCGTTAACCGATCCTGGTGGTCATAGCGCAACAACCCATCGAGGAAATCGAGCGCTTCTGCCGAGACTAGGTGCTTGTTCTCGGGTGTGATGAACTTTTCCCACGGCTTCTTCGTGTGTGTGCCGAGGATGCCGTCGTACTGTGTGTCGAGCTCAAGATCATAGGTCGTGAGGTAGTCGAAGAGCTCATCCGTTCCCTTGACCTTGGCGATCTTGACGAGCTGGTCGCAGTTATCGTGTCCGTGGAAGAACGGTTCCTTGCGGAAGATCATACCGGCGAACATACAACCTAGACTCCACATGTCGAGCGAGTAGTCGTACTCCTGCATGTCGACCAGCAGTTCCGGGCCCTTGAAGTATCGGCTCGCGACGCGGACGTTATACTCGCGGTTCGGATGGTAGAACTCGGCGAGACCCCAGTCGATCAACCGCAGCTGGCGCTTCTCGTGGTCGATCATCACGTTGTGCGGCTTGACGTCGCGGTGCATGACGCCGTTCGCGTGGCAGTAGTCTAGCGCCTTGAGTAGCTCGTACATGTAATAACGGATATCGTAGTCCGTGAGCGTCGGGTAGAGCGTCTTAAAGTCGGTGTTGTTGACGTGCTCGAACACCAAACTCGGCGTTTTCGACTGCGGATCGCGCACGACATCGAGCAACTGGACGATGTTGATGCCGCCCGAGAGGTTCTGCAGGATCTTGATCTCTCTACACACCGACAAAACAGGTGCGTTGTCAGGGATCCTAATCAACGCCATCGCTCGTCCGAAACCGCCGCACGCACCGCTTGATCTTCTTCTTCTTGACGGGCTTGAGGATCTTGATCACGCACTTGCTGTTGTTGGCGACGTTATAGCCTTCGAAGACCTCACTGTACTTGCCGCGACCGATCTTGCGCACGACTTCGTAGTTGTCCTGGTTACTGCACAGCGACATGAGCCCCCGCGGAAGGGCCGCCCGTGCTGCGAGCGTGAACGTACCCCCAAGTAACCTCGAGATTCTCGTAGTCCCAGTACTCGCGTGGCCGCGACGCGTTCACGTCGGCGTACACACGCGCGCGACTCATGGGTCTTCGGAGCAAGCGAGCGCGCCACACCGCGAGCGTGTCGTTCGTTAGGCTTTCTCCCCGCGACACCCCACCACCCACTCGCGGCCGATAGGTTACCTTCGGACGACCTCCATTCGGAACTGTTTCAGTTTAGCTTGGCCTGGTTCCACACTAAGCCAAACTATATAAGAGAATCGAGGTCTGCGGGTCTTCCGAGGAGCAGACCACCGCAAACGATCTTTGATGCACCGAAGATACTACGGTAGTTTGCAGATGGAAGAGCATGGAGTAGCATTGTGGATGAAGTGAACCACCACGACGCGGCCGCAAAAGCCCTCAAATTCCAGTCGATCACAGTTCATCTCGACGTTGTCAGCATTGACAGTCGTGGAAACACATGGTCACAATTGATCTCATCAACCTATCTACCCACTTGTGGCCACTCACTCTCATTGGCCCACCCACGCTGAGCTACGAGCCCACGCGTTGAACTGCGTGCCTCACAATCACTTTTTGAGGATGGCCTGGATGATTCCAAGGGACATTCTCACAGCGTGTCATGGAGGAGAAGTGCCAAGTCGTTGAAGTCGCACTGGCGAGCTCAGCTGCCCCGGCTGTAGCCTCCAGCGAGTTTACTGACCAGCTTTCTGCCTGCATAATGAAAAAATCCCCTACTCATAACAATACCATGTTTGCACCAATTCTCACATCTCATCAATTTTAGAAAGCAAAAAATCTCACACAAACTAGAGCAGCTTTGGTCATATGTAGAAGGATATCACTGATAAAGGTTACCGAAGTCTCGTACTCCGGATCAGCGTTCAGTTTCGCTGGAGGGGCAACGCGCGACTTCAAAGAACCTTCCTCCTCTCGCGCAAGCCCATCTCCCAACTGATTCACTCGCGGTCGATTGGCTAAAGGCACCGCGCTTGACAGATCTGCGTGACTCCATTGGCGGGAGGCGCCACTCCCAGGGCGAGTTGTCATGATATTGCCATTCGCATTGCCAGCGTGGCAAGCGGCACGGCGATGCGCAGCAACTTCGACATAGCGCTGCCGGCGGTCTTATTCTCCCGTAGAGATTGGCGCATGTCGGCCCCTGGACCACCGGCGCTTTCGCTGATTGGACGCAGGCGTGCCTCCCTGGTCTCTCGCTCTTTGCTGAGCTGATAGAATTTGCCGTGGCATGAAGGCGTCGCGTGGGCCATCGAGTGGCTGCGAGTGGATCGACTCAACGAAGACACCACCTCTGGAAGTGAAGGTCTCCGAGTCCCGGCGGTTCGGTTCTTCAGTCTTCATCTTTCTCCGCGATGAACAAGCCGAACGACCTCGTGGAACGCGTCTCCGCCTCCAGTCTGGGCAAGGCCCAGCTCCGAGTCGAGGACGGCTCGTACGTACCCGTCAAGACGCCCGACGCTGACCTGGAAGATGGCGCCATCCGTCCGGGCGGCCCGCCCAACATCTACAGCAAGCAGAACATCGGGTTGCTGGTCCACTACTTCGGCTCGGGCATCATCTACAGTATCATCTACTCGATCATCTACCCGTTTTTGAACAACTACCTGCGCATGTCGGGCGTGGCCACGGCCTCAGCGAGCGTGCTCACGGCGCTGCCATACACACTCAAGGTCTTCTTTGGCATCATCTCGGATTGCTACCCGATCTTCGGGTTCCGCCGCCGACCGTACATCGTCATCGGCTGGGCCATTTGCACCGTGTGTTGCCTCGTGATGGCTGTGATGCCCATCGGAGACCCGTACTACCCGGACCCGTCGCTGGCGTTCGTCGACCCGACCACTCTCTCGGCGGATGTCGTCGCGTCGTTCAACAAACACGCGCCGGACTCGGGCTCCAAGTACGTGCTGCTGTTGATCTTGGCCAACTTGGGCATCGTCATGGCTTTCACGGCCTCGGGCGGCACGCTCGTCGAGCTGTCGCAGCGTGAGCCTGAGAATGAACGCGGCAATCTCCAGGCGATGATCTGGGTCTGGCGAGACTTCGGCGGCATGATCGCCGCTGCGCTCGTGGGCTTCGGACTCAACAGCGCTGATTTCGGCGGGTCCTTCGACGGCTCCATTGGCGTGAACGGACTCATGATCATCTGCACGGTCGTGTCTATCTTGACGTGTCTCTCTGGCTGGTTCAACATCACCGAAGAGAAGGCTCAGCGCCAGTCGCTTCGCGCCGAGGCAACCAAGCTCTTCGACCTCATCCAGCTCAAGGTCGTGTACTACGTGCTCGCGTTCCAGCTCTTCAAGAACATGTTCGCATACATCGGCGTGACGGCGTCGTACCCGATCCAGAGCGTGTGGGCCAAGGTCGAACCTGTGAACAGCAGCATCGCGAGCATCCTCACGTACCTGATCTCAGCCCTGGCGCTCACCTTCATCGCCAAGGTCGGTCTCAACTGGAACTGGCGCTACATCATCATCGTATCGCAACTCGCGGCTGTTGGCATCGATATGATCCCGACGTTCTTCACAATCTGGGACGTTTACCGCAGCCAGTGGTTCTGGCTCGGCGTGCCGCTGCTCGAGCAAATCCCGACCAACTTCTCGTTCATCGTCTCGACATTCTGTATGATCGAGGTCATGGACGTCGGCAGCGAAGCCACGTTCTACGGATTGATGAGCTCGGTGTCGTCGCTGGCGTCGCCGTTTGCGACGGTCATCACCAAACAGGTCGACGCCAACTTCGACATGGACCTCGAGCTGCTGCAAGCCGACACGCACTATGTCCGTTCGCAGGTCACGTACGCGTACCTGTTCCAGTACGGTATGCAGATCTTCTCGCTCGTGTTTGTGCTGTTGCTGCCTCGCCAGAAGGCGGAGACCCAGGCGATGAAGCGCGAGGGGAAGAAGAGTTTCGCAGTCGGCGTCTTCACGGTCGTGCTGCTTTCCTTCCTTCTGGTGTGGGCCGTGATGACCAACTTGATGTCGATCTATCCGTCGACGGCGTGCCTCAAGATCGCTGGAGGTACCGGTTGCTAGAGTGTTTCTTCTCGAACAAATTCAAACGTTCATTGATTACCAATGGATTACCGAAAACGATTAATGTTGTCAGATGTCTGTGCATCTATTCGAACAGAACCACTCTGGAGAAAGCGAAGCCGTTTGTGGAAAATGTTCGAAATCGAAGGCAAACCATAGAAACCTGTGTATTCCGATATCTATTACTAATAGATTCTACAAGTAGTCTGATTGTTGTCGCTCTCCGAGGGAGAGCGACAACAATAAATGCTACATATCGATCTTCCTCGAAGATCGATATGCAGCATTTTGAGTCTTCTAAGACACAACGTCTGCGATTTGTTACTTTGGTGGACACACTCAGGTCTGCCATTCTGTTGTGATTTGTCGAGTTGTTGGAGCTACCCCGTTCGCTATGATCATTTGTGAGGGGGAATAGAATTACAAAACCGTCGGGGGTGAGGACTCTCTTTGCGAATCTCTTTAACTTGCAGGTAAGGAACCAGTGAGCTGTGATTGCTGTACTTCCTTCGTTAGAGCCGCCCTTTTCGTCCTCACTCAGGAAATACCGTGTCGCCCGAGTTTCCGCAAGGATGACGACGCGTGATGACGGCGATTGCGAATCAAACGAGCCAGTGATCACGAATTTCAAGTACGGTTTTGGGTGATTTGTACACTGAACGAACGACCAGGGCACCGACCCCAGAACGGCCCTGAGACGCAATGGCGATGAGGTCACGATGCAAGCGATGTGTGTGGTTGCGTCAGCGATCTGTTTCGCTTCTTGACTGCAGGAGAAGTGTTCCAATCACAGCAACGAAGAACTGTCTCCCTTCGCTCTGACAGACTCCCACAGGCGATGATTGGACACGCGCACGTGCCCTCCGTCGGTCAAAGGGACTGCCCTTCGTTGGACGCTTAACTGATTCCCAAAAGCATACCTTTCTACTGAGAGTAGACCCAAGAGAGAGAGACCCCAGCACAGTTGAAGACGGGGATCGATTGGCTGCTATTTCACCGACACTAGAGTCACTCGCGAGACTCACTTCTCATTCCTCTCAACGATGAACAAACCGGTAGAATTCGTAGACCGACTCTCTTCCTCCAGTCTCAACAAACCCCAAGTTCAAGTCGATGATGGAGTCTACGTTCCTGTCAAGACGCCCGACGCTGGGCTAGAAGACGGCGCTCTCCGCCCCGGTGGTCCCCCGAATATCTACAGCAAGCAGAACATCGGCGTTCTCGTGCACTACTTCGGCGCGGGCATGATCTACAGCATCATCTACGGCATCATCTATCCGTTTTTGAACAACTACCTGCGCATGTCGGGCGTGGCCACGGCCTCCACGAGGGTGCTCACCACGCTACCGTACACGCTGCAGGTGTTCTTCGGGATCCTCACTGACTGCTACCCGATCTTTGGCTATCGACGTCGGCCGTACATCGTGATCGGATGGGCTATGTGCACGGTGTGTTGCCTCGCGATGGCGATGATGCCAATCGGCGACCCGTACTACCCGGACCCTTCGCTTGCGTATGTGGACCCGGCCACTCTCTCGGAGGACGTCGTCGCGACCTTCAACAAGGATGCACCGGCCTCAGGGACCAAGTTTGTCATCCTGCTGGTCCTCGCGAATTTCGGTATTGTGATGGCCTTCTCGGCCTCGGGTGGCACGCTGGTCGAGTTGTCCCAACGCGAACCAGAGAGTGTGCGAGGGAATCTACAGACCCAGATCTGGGTCTGGCGCGACTTTGGCGGCGTAGCTGCGGCCACGCTCGTGGGATTCGGACTCAACAGTGCTGACTATGGCGGCTCCTTCGAAGGTTCCATCGGTGTGAGTGGCTTGATGATCATCTGCACCGTGGTGGCAGTGTTGACGTGTTTGTCTGGGTGGTTCAACATCACCGAGGAGAAGGCGGAGCGGCGATCGCTTCTCGCCGAAGCGGCAAAGCTGTTCGATCTGATTCAGCTCAAGGTCGTGTACTACGTGCTCGCATTCCAGCTCTTCAAGAACATGTTCACGTACATTGGTGTCACAGCGTCGTATCCGATCCAGAGTGTGTGGGCCAAGGTGGAGCCGATCAACAGTAGCATCGCTTACATTCTGATCTACGCGATCTCCGCCGGGACGCTTATGGTATTCGGGCGCATCGGACTCAACTGGAACTGGCGCTTCATTATCGTAGTTTCCCAGCTCATCGTGGTGGCGATCGACGTCATCCCAACGTCGTTTACTATTTGGAACGTCTACCGCAGCCAGTGGTTCTGGCTGGGCGTGCCACTCGCCGAGCAGATCCCCTCGAATTTCGCGTTCATTGTGTCGACGTTCTGCGTGGTCGAGGTGATGGACATGGGGAGCGAAGCCACGTTCTACGGTCTCATGAACTCGGCTTCGTCGCTCTCTTCGCCGTTCGCCACGGTCATCACCAAACAAGTCGACGCCAACTTCGACATGGACCTCGAGCTGCTGCAAGCCGACACGCACTACGTCCGCACGCAGGTCACTACGCGTATATCTTCCAGTACTCCATGCAGATCTTCTCGCTCGTGTTTGTGCTGTTGCTTCCGCACCAGAAGGCCGAAGCGCAGGCGATGAAGCGCGAGGGGAAGAAGAGTTTCGCTGTTGGTGTGATCGTGGTGGTGGGGTTGGTGTTTTTATTCGTATGGGCTATCATGACGAACTCGATGTCGATCTATCCGTCGACGGCGTGCCTCAAGATCGCCGGTGGGACGGGGTGCTAGCAACCACAACGGCAGATTCTCCATATACTGAACAGTGGTCTCTCGATGTCCGCAAGGGGTCCAAACTGACATGTTAATAACAGCGGGTGGTTTGTACTGAGTTTTATTTTACAACCGAGCCGCGTTCCTCGGCGCAATTGCTGACCTGTCGGTCATCTATGACTAAGGATCAGCAGGTGGCGTCGTTGGAGACAGTGTACTCATCCTCCGCAAGCTGAAGCAAAGCCGTTCTATGGGGTAGCACGGAAGCTGGTTGACCAAGTAGGTGTCGGGCAGTGGCGCGACTGTTGACCTCCAACCAACAAGATGGTGGACGCCACCGTGAGGCCTAGTTATGACCTAGACACGCAGTATACAAGCTCTCCACCAAACTCTTCGCGAAGCCATCTCCTACAACTTCTCTCAGTCGGGTTTGTCTGAAAAGCGGGCAGCTACGGCTCGAAGGAGTCAAGTACCGTCCAGCAAGCCTTTCGATCAACAGTTTTGAATGGATTGACGTACGAAAAACGCGGAACCTACTTGAATCCTACTCTCCTTCGCTGATATCGGTCTCATAGGTCCGCTCTGTTCAGATCCGCAGAAAAACCGTCTTAGCACACCACGCGACCCGTGGACTGGCAGTTGGTGACCGTGAAGGGCGATCCGTTGGTGCACTTGCCCGTGGCGATGTTGCCGCGGTCGGCCGGCTCGAACTTGGTGCGCCAGTAGCGCACCCACATGCCGTTGGACTGGATGCTCTCGTAGGAGTATCGGTCGCGGCCCTGCGTGATCTGGGTCTGCACCTTCTCGGCGACGGCGAGCGCACAGGTCTTGGAGTTGGTGGAGACCCAGCAGGCGAGCTGCTGGCAGTCTTTCGGGGTTCCCTTGAACATGCCGGCGATGATGGGCACGACGGCGGCCGCGACCTGGAGGACGGCGACGGCGACCTCGGCCTCTTGGAGTTGGCATTGGTTCGTGGCGTTGGTGGTGGCGACTGCCGAGGCCGCGACCGAGGACGAGTTGGTGAAGGTGCTGTCGAGCTTGTATCCGGCGAAGGTCTTGAAGACGGGCTGGTCGTCGGCGCCAGCGAGAGTTTGCGGTGCGGACTGGATGTCGGCCGGCTCTTCCATGAAGTACTTGGTTTCGAGTTGGGCGGAGGCGGCTCCGAGTGCGAGGGCAGCGATGGTGGCGATGGAGGCGACGAACTTCATGTTGGTCTTGTGGTTGAGTGTGTGTGTGTTTCGAGAAGGAAATCGAGGAGTGAGGCGGACGCAGTGCGGGTGGCTGGGGTTGTGAATGAGGAGGGAGTGCTGCTGGTCGAGGTTGTTCTTCTTGTCTTGTAGGGGGTGGTGTCTCAGGCAGTCTAAACAAAGGCTCACAGTACACTCGACCACTCCACTAGTGTATGCGGTTGACGTGAGCTACGCATGCGTTGAAAACTGCGATGGTACTGGTCCGTATGGCGTGGAGGATGGATGAGTCTGCGCTCCGAAGTTGAAGACAAGTGCAAGAGGAGATGTCCAGTACCGGTATGCGCAAAGACATGTTGGGAGAAGCTGAGCCGGAGCATGGCTGGAGCGTGGCGGTCTGTTGTCATGTTGGAAGTGTGGTGAACTGTCCGATTGCCATCGTCTTCCGGAGGATTTGCAGACGAGTCTTTACGGTGTGTGCTTGAGCTGTGCGTCGCAGTGAACAGAGTGCAAACGGATCTGTCGTCCAGTCGACAATGCTTTCTTTGTGTCTTATAGAGGGACCAACGTCGCATTCCATCGTACTGAGACCGGGATACGGTACGAAGCATGCAAGATAGGGTATGTCCGTGACGGTATCAATATCGTTTTGCATGGCACGTAGATCATCCAAACCAGATTCCGTGAGTCCCTACTGAAGGTCGATCGACCAGGATGACCATGACCGACCCGCCCGAGTAATACGCACTGTGCTCTGTGACAGTGAGACAGGGGACGACGCACCTATTGGAGTATACCATATCACCCGCACCACAAGCGAAGACAGCCATGGAGACAGTGTCGAGCCACACCACTCCACGCGACACGACCCCCAACCCTATCAGAAGAGATCGGGAGACAGATCACGAACAGCAACACACGTTTTATGCACGCATCCGCGGACTTGAACCGTATGGTCCGTGTGGACAGACTCGTTGGGTGTCGTGGGGGATGGTCTTGATGGGCCGGGTCAACTGATCAGTACACTGCTGTGCTGCTCCGTCGGGTGGTAGTGGACAGTCTGTGGCGTGAGCAAATCCTGTGGAGACCGAAGGATAAGACTGCGAGCCAATGTGCTGTCGCCGATGACACGAGCGCCGTATGCTCATGCGTGGGAGTAGCATCCATGGTAAGGTCTTGGAAGGAGATGTCGGGGGGATGATACTGAAGGGTGAGGTGAGGCGGGGTCCGCGTCGGAGTGGTGGTGGTGGTGGATGACATTGTGCTGGAGCTGTCGCAAGGATCTTCAACAATCGATCGTCAACGATGGTCCTTCGCGTCTCCTCTGTCACTTGTGTCTCGCATCACTGTCGCCTTTGGGACTCCGGGTCTGGGTGAGAGGTCTGCGTGCTGCGTGCTTCTCAGCTCTACGACCCACGTTGGGAGTTGATGGCGGGGGTGGATCCAGAGCGCCTCTCACACTTGAATTCGCCTTCGACTCGGCCAGTCTCCACCAGACCAGCTACCACTCTCAAGACCCTCGTACTCTCAAGATGAAGTTCTCCACTGCAGCTGTCTGCGCCGTCGCCACCATCGCTGCGGCCTCCACGTCTGGCGCCAACGCCAACGCCAACGCCAACGTCATCGCCATCAACACCCCTGCCGACCGCGCGCTGCGATCGGAGGTCAAGGTGACCCTCGGCCAGGCCGCGGACGCCACCATCTCGGTGTTCACGATCGCGCAGTCCGTGGCGCCGTTGCTGGCCGGCATGTTCGGCAGCGACAAGGAGTGCCACCAGATGGCGTGCTGGGTGGCGGCCCCGACGTACGACTGCCAGTTCGCGGCGGCCAACCAGGTCCAGCGCGAGCTCATGAAGGGCCGCAACTCGTTCGCGGTGGGCAGCTCGACGTCGAGCGGCATGTGGGTGCGCTACTGGCGCGCGCAGTTCTCTCCTCCGGACCGCGGCGCCGTGGCCGACGGCAAGTGCGGCGGCGGCTCGCAGTTCGTGGTGTCCAACTGTCAGCAGACCGGCAAGGTGTACTGCTAGTGGGCTAGTGGGTTGCGTCGGTGCCGTCTGTCTGTCTTGTGTTGGCAAGCGGCGTCTTTCGAGACTTTCGAACGAGAATCCGAGGCGGGTCCGAGGGACATCTGGACGGACCCGGTCTCGGGCGATGCTAGCACATGGATGGGATGGATACACGTTTGTTTTGATTTGTTTTGCTTTCTTCCTTGGTCGCCTGTTGTTGTGTATTTCTGTCTATGGTGAGCATTCGCTGTTGCTGTGCTTGTGTGAAAGTACACGGAAAGAGCGGCGAGTACAATAGGATGGATGCAGCCGACTGCCGATACTGAAGAGCTCTTCTACGGCTTAATGCACAGCGGGAACCAACGATGTCTTCGACGATGAAGGTGCGGATGCTTTCGTTCGACGGACGGACGGTCGGTCGGAACAGATTCGACATCGCGCCTGTTTTATGTGCATGTGGACCTTCATATCGTGCTTGATGGCGGTTCTGTGTGCAAGACGTGACAATATGAATAATCCCATGAGCCTGAGACGGGATTGCCATCATCAAGTCACCCATTCCGAGTGGCGTGATAGAAAGCGTTCGGTCGTGTGACCGTCTGCGCATATGGTGCGCGTTGCCTCGAGTACTATGGAACGGAGTACGGAATAGATGGTGGAGTGTCGCGGAGGGTCTTCTGTGTGTTGGTACGAGTCAACCGTATTACTAAGATCGTACCCGAGTGGGGACCACTTAGGAGGCCAATAGCTGAAAGAGTTATTCCGTGACAGACGGGGACTGTTTTGTCAATGGTCGCAACCAAACGTCGTCTCCAGTGATGTGTTCTGCAATCAAGTCAAGACCAACAACCAACGCAGTTGCTGCGGCGGCGGCAGCTCTCCCATCGACAACATTTTGTTGTTCAAAGACGAACATATTCAGTGAGCAGAGCTAAAAGACACTAGACGGGAGTGGGCTGGTAGTGCGCCTCTGGGGCTGTCGACACACCCCGTCGGTTCGATTTGTGCGAATCACCGGAGCTCGAGGAGTAGCGCTACGCTCTGCCCACAGTGAGCCCTTTGACCTGTCTGGGGGCGTACGAGACCAGTCGCCACGACCTGTGCGAGACCCACATCCGAGACTCGTGGAGACTCTGTGTGGATGATAACCCATATTGTGATTGAGAATTCCCCACTCGCTTCATTTCCACGTCCCATACAGGATATCAATCCTGCATCCATGCACTTCTCACACTCAGTTCTCCCAAGCCAACCGCTCTTACTCACACTCAAATTTTACACGGTTTCTCAACTTCAAAGAACACCACCCGCTTCGATCAGCTTCAAGGCAAGTCGTGTCACGCACACTTTCCCAGAGCCCCAAGTCCCTCCGCCTTATGCGCCATTATGGTGATCCATCAGGGGAGCTCGGCGTTCAGTCTCGACGTGCCAGCGACGGTAGAAGCCTCGCCCTCGACACGGCAGCCCAAGAATTAACGTGTTCGCTGGAAATTGCGCTACTCGAGTCCGGATTAGTTGCGAGTACAAAAAAGCTGACTTTCTAGTACACCCCCAAAACGGATGACTTCCTAGTAATCTCATAAAACTGGCTGAGTCGCGAGTACAAGGCTATTTCCTAGTGCATTTGGACATGCACAGAGTGGACCACATAACTCGATCTTTGTTGGCAAAAGGCATCGGCAAAAGACATCGTCCCTGTCCCGGTCAAGCTCGCTGGTATCTCGCCGGTGCGTTTCAACGACTCACGTCCTCCTGAGCAGTCCCGCGGTACCGCGGTACCATTGGGTACAGTTGCACAGACGCCACTCTTCGATTCCTGGCGTGCTCGGGGCCTCACGTGGGCCTCCGGCACGCCTCTGCATGCATAAGTCTGACCTCCAATATACGTCCTCATTCTGCTTTCTAC
>JAADVR010000700.1:0-18110 GCA_023335855.1 Pythium scleroteichum
CACGCACCCGTACGACGGTCCGATCCCAGGCGTCACACTGGAATCTGAGATCGTGAAGGACGTGGAACTCGGCGAGCTATCACTGACCGAGCAGGCGAAGAACAAGATGGAGAGTCCGAGCTTCGTGGCCATCAAGTCGCCGCTTGAAACTCCCACAGGGTGCTCGAGTGAATGAGCCAGGGAGATCCTGAGCTGGCCTTGTCGACCTTCCAAGCGCGCAGGATTTGACACGGTCCAGAACAGTTGGTTACCGCTGGGTAACCAACTGTTCTGGACCGTGTCAAATCCCGCGTCAACAGCGATGGGCCTGGCGAGATGATTTTCCTGCTGAGTTCCTAATATATTTATAGCAGTACATAAATCCACTGACCCTGGTCAAACATTGTTGATGTTGGCGTCGTAAGTAATGGATTACGATATTACTGACTGCGACATGTGGTTTTGCCGCAACCTCTCAGGATCTCAATGGCATCATCGCCGGACGGTTCTTTTTGTGATTATCCCTGCGACTCTCCGATCGCATCGCATCGCTGCGTTTGGTCCCCCCAGATTAGTTGCTCATTGTCCAACATGACGGTTGTCATCACCGTCTTCCGCGTCCTGGCGTCCTGCACGTCCGTGACGATGATCCTGAGCCCGATCCCGATGATGTACAAGATCCACAAGGCCAAGTCCACGGGCCACGCGTCCATCCTGCCGCTCGTCGGCATGTTCAACAACTGCCACGTCGTGTGAGTCGCTCGTTGGGATATGTCGAGAATCTGCGACGTGTGCTAACCCGGGGCGTGGCTTGATTGCACAGCATGATGTTTGGCTACCTCACCAAGCAGTACTTCCCCGTCTTCTCCACGTTCATCATCGGTGACGTGTTCTCGTTCGTCTACGTCTCGACGTTCTACCGGTACTCGCACGAAAAGCCACGCGCGCACCGCATCATCGCAGCCATCGGCATCCCGTTGCTGCTCGCCTCGATCTACGCGCTGCTCGGCGGCTTGGGCTACACGGGCCAGCGACGACGCGTCGTCGGCAACTTCCTTGGCTACTACAGCATCCCAGCGGCGCTGCTGCTCTACGCGGCGCCCATGGAGAAAGTTCGCCAGGTCTTCCGCCACCGCTCGGCCGTGTTCCTTCCGATCCACATGATCTGCGCTGGCACCACCAACAACCTCATGTGGATCATCTACAGCTCGCTCGTGGGCGAGTGGCTCATCTTCGCGCCCAACATGCTCGCGTTCACCTTTGGCGTCTTCCAGATCTTGCTCTACCTCGCGTTCCACCCGCGCACGCGCCCGTTGCAGCTGCCCACGCCGCAGAGCCTTGAAGTAGAACTCGAGCTCGGCACGTCGCCTAGTAATCACGGCGCGACGGGCGAGAAGAGTGTCAGTAGTCCGGGCTTCGTGCCGCTGGCTTCACCCCTCGAGCCGATCCATGCGCAAAAGATCCCTGTGTAAGCGCTGGACCGAGAACGTCCGCTCGCGCCAATAAATCAGTAGTCGCTTCGTACTGGGTGGGCTTGACCCACTGATTGAAGATGGTGTCGGTTCGCGAGAAAGGCCACGCAGCCACGCCAGCCTCTGACGTGGGCTTGATTGACTCAGGCCATGCGACAGGCACTCAATTGATACAGTAAAGTTATCCATCGACGGCAGATGAGAAACGATTTGATGTTCTCTCCTCAACGAGGCATCTCCGCCCTTGGTCGCACCAGCGTCAGTCTCGATTTCGCCAGCATGGTCGTCGCGCTCGACGTCGTTCGCGTCGTCGCGGCCTGCTCGGCGACACTAATGCTGCTGAGCCCGGTACCGACCATCTATCGGGCCTGCAAGACCAAGTCCACGGGCGTCGCCTCGGTGGGTCCGCTCGTGTCCATGCTCGCGAATGCCCACATTGCGTACGGCCAGCGAAACATACGTCCCTCCCAAAAACAAAACGCTCTTCTGACGTAGAACCACTCTGTCTGATCCCCACAGGATCTTCTATGGCTACCTCACCGAGCACTACTTCCCAATCTTCTCCACCTTCGTGGTCGGCGACGTGCTCTGCCTCATCTACATCGCGATCTTCTATTGCTACTCGCACGAACGGGCCAAGACCCACAAGCTCTTTCTGCTCTTCGGCATCCCGCTGGCAATCGTGACGCTCTATGCGATGCTGGGCGGCTACGGCCTCTTGGGCCAGTCGCGCCACACCACGGGCATCGTCGTCGGCTACATCGGCGCCGTCGCGACGATCATCCTGTACCTCTCGCCCTTCGAGCGGATCCGCCAAGTGCTGCAGCACAAGTCGGGCGTCTTCCTCAACATCCACATGGTCTGCGCCGACACGTTCAACGCCTCCGTGTGGGTCGCGTACGCCGCGCTCTCGCGGCAGTGGATCGTGCTGGCGCCATACGCGTTCTGCTGCGCCATGGGCTGCGTGCAGATCCTGCTCTATATCATCTACCACCCGAGCACGCACCCGTACCAAGGCACGGTCTCCGAACAGTTCGACCTCGAGGTCGGCGACGGCCTGCGGGATAAGCGACTCGCTGTCCAGGGCCATTATTTCGTGCCGATCACGTCGCCGCTGCAAGCGCCGGCAGGCCACTTCTCCCGATAGATATTTAGAGACCGTGCTTCGATAGAATTTCTAGAATTGCATGAAGCTGAATTGATCCCTGCGCCGTCTCATGATCCGAATCTCTGCCGTGGCATTCGCCCATCGCTGGTGGTTTGACTGGAGGAGACCGCGCGGCCACAGGAATTTTGCAGACGCAGCGATTGGATGGCAACGATTGCGTCATGACGAGATAGCCTCAGCGCGGCGCTGATGACGAGAGTCTCGGGTCCTGAAGATATCTCATTTCATTAGCTTCCCACCCATCACCACGACGGAACATGCGCATGCACTGCTTCAGGACAGGCCGTCGTGAGACACAGTCTCTGCCCTGGCGGCCTTTGGGTTTACCCCGATCCTTTCCTCCTCCACCGGCGTGAGCCTTCACTGGGTCAGACACAGTGGCGTCAAACTGGGAGGTCCGCACCTCCACGGCATTTCTGAATCACCCAGCAACCGACAAAGTCGTTCTCCCCCGTCGCGATGACGGTCGTCGTCGATGTCTACCGCGTCATGGCCGCCTGCACGTCCACGCTGATGCTGCTGAGCCCGATCCCGATGATCTACAACATCTACAAGACCAAGTCCACGGGCGTCATGTCCATCGTCCCGCTCGTCTCAATGCTCGCCAACTCGCACAGCGCGTACGTTCTGAATCTGTTTCCTCGCTGCAGAAATGGACAGTCCTCACTAATAACTTCTTCCTGACCATGGACAGAATCTTCTACGGCTATTTGACCGAGCACTACTTCCCGATCTTCTCCACGTTCGTCGTCGGCGACATCCTCTGCCTCACGTACATCACCATCTTCTACATTTACACGCACGAAAAGTCCAAGGCACACAAGGTCTTCGTGGCTTATGGCATCCCACTGACGCTGATCACGGTCTACGGCTTCCTCGGCGGCTTTGGCGTCACGGGCCAGACGCGGTATCAGGCTGGCAACGTCTTTGGCTACGTGAGCATTGTCACGAACCTGCTTCTCTACTCCGCGCCCTTTGAGAAAGTGGCGCTCGTGCTCAAGCACAAGTCTGCTGTCTTCATCAACATCCACATGGTCTGCGCCGGCACGTTTAACAACATGACGTGGATCACGTACTCGGCACTCACGCGGCAGTGGATCATCTTCGCGCCCAACGTCTTCTGCTGTACCATGGGCTGCACGCAGATCGTGCTCTACTTCATCTTCCACCCACGCACGCATCCGTACCACGGACCGATGCCTGGCGTGGCCACCGACCCGTCGCTCGAGATCGACGTCGAGCTGGGCGATCTGTTCGCGTCGCCCAAGACCCAGGCCAAGTCGATGAACGTGCCAGGCAGCCCACTCTTCGTGCCGCTCGAGTCGCCGCTGGAACCGATCAACCCGCTGCCGCCGAAAGGCAACGCCTAATCTGTCTACACTCGGTTGGCCCAGACTAATTACACTAAACTGCGTGAGATAAGTAACATAGAAATTCCAATTACAACGTGTGAGGCCAGCTCGGCGACGCGCTTCGTTTGGATTTGAAAATGCTGCACTGTCGCTGACCAGCGAGCCTGCGGTTGACATAATTCGTCAACATCAGGGACACGACTGTCCACAGGATACCTGTAGCGTCCAAGGATGCTGGACAGAATCCGCCTCGCCCTTGGCATGACCAGTCACGACACCCTCTACCGTTTGTTCCAGCTGGCCAACCACATCCGACGGCGCTGTGTTCTTCACTGTCGACATATCTCCAATTCTTTTATCTGCGAGTATTTAAAAATACTCGTTTCTGCCCGTGGTAGCTAGTGCAAACGGCGCAGAACAGAACGGTTCACCTGCAACAGGATGATGCTGCAGCCTTCGGAGCATCATTCTCAGAGCGAGAGTGTGTGTCGAGTTGCCTTTCTTTCGAGGATTCGTCGCCACAGGAATTTGACTGGCGCGCGAAAACGGATGCGAGCGGGATGGGCATGTTTGCGCCAGACGAGATCCGCCTCATGACGTCATCCTGGATGACCAGAGCATGGGGGATGGGCATTTGCTTCAAGGTATCTCATCCCAGTAGATTGCATTGGTTCAGGCAGTCTGTGTACACTGAATCCACTGCTCTAAGCCTACTTCAACTACCCACTCACTCAACGACTTTTGACGGAGCCGTGGTCTCCGGATCTTTTCCGCAGATTGGGTCTGGTGCCACACTGCTCATTCCAGTTCTCGCCGCTCGTGGGATGGACCTCGGGTCACGATGTCGTCCTTTCTCGACGTTCTCCGCGTGTGCTGTGCCTGCATGTCGACCATGATGCTGCTGAGTCCGATTCCGATGATCATCAACGTCTTCAAGACCAAGCACACGGGCGTCATGTCGATCGTGCCGCTCGTGTCGCTCTTTGCCAACTCCCACATCGCGTGCGTACACAAGTGTGGCTGGTCTCATTTTTTGTTTTGTTTTTCCTGACGATTGTTCCGTTCAGGATCTTTTACGGCTATCTCACGGAACACTATTTCCCCATCTTCTCCACGTTCGTCGTGGGCGAGGCGCTCTGCATAGTCTACATCACGATCTTCTACACCTACTCACATGAAAAGCCCAAGGCCCACAAGGTCTTCCTCGCGTACGGGACTCCCCTATTGATTGCCACGGTGTACGGCTTCCTTGGCGGCTTTGGGGTAACGCACCAGCACCGCCAGCAAGTGGGCAACATCTTCGGCATCTTCAGCATCATGACGAACCTACTGCTCTACTCCTCTCCGTTCGAGAAGGTCTTTTTGGTGCTCAAACACAAATCGGCCGTCTTCCTCAACATCCACATGGTCTGCGCCGGCACATTCAACAACATGACGTGGATCACGTACACGTGCATGACCCACCAGTGGTACATCTTCACGTCCAACGTCTTCTGCTGCTCGATGGGCTGGATCCAGATCTTTGTCTACCTCATGTACCACCCGAAGACCCATCCTTACGACGGCCTAATCCCAGGTGTCACGCCGGAGAGCGACGTGGGAATGGGACAGGTGGCCTTGACTCCAAAGGCATGGAACAAAAGTGCCACTGTCCCCGAGAGCCCACACTTTGTACCCCTCGAGTCTCCTCTGGAGCCGTTGAATCCTCCTCCGGCGACTCGAGTTTAGACAATATCGATACACCAAATATAGAAACTAATATTTCTGAAGCTTCAGACAGTGTGACCAAATCTAACTCGACTCTTCAGTTCGCGATTCACGCCGTTCTACGCACCATGGAAGCTCCGCGTGTGCGCGACTCCTACGACGCGAGGGATCACAAACTCATCGAGCTCTTTAAGATCTCAACTCTGTTGGCGACCACCAACGCAATTGAAAGCGAATGCGGACTAACAGAACACTCAGGAGATTCCAAGCCGTCGGCTACCTGACCAAACCCCCCAAGTGCGTCCCACTACTCGTCACTGATGGAGCGGACCTGCCCCGCCGTGGTCAGCAGCCTCGAGTGGTCCACGCACAGTGCGACACCCGCAGTGTGTGATTTTAATATCTTCGCGCCATAGGAGCGCTCACCTGCACCGTCGGCAGTCTATAGATCGCTTGGAATGCCAGCTTCCGCCCAAGCAGGTTGCCCGTCGAGAGACACGTCGACAGAGCTGACGCCGCTTCCGTGCAGCATGCGAGCGGCTGAAGGCGTGGGGTCTTGTCTCTGTCCGCCCTCGGGGTGCGAAGCCGACAGTGGACGTGTTGAGTTTCTCAGGAGCTCTCAGCTGACATCACTTGCGTTCTCCTCGTGCTTTGAAAATCAATAGTTGCCCTACTCATCAAATTTTGCGTAATGGAGACCATGACCCCCCAAGAGCGTTCGCCCTGTGACGGGGCAGCCGATATTGGGCGAATTCACTGTCTTTCCGACCACCACTCACCCAGTCACGCGCAGTGTCGCATCTGATAGGATGGCACCTCGGTTTTCACAACATTGTCTCTTTTCTCAGTACTGTAATCAAAATTATCCTGTACAACATTCGTGCGACATACTAATTTAGAATGTTGTACGCGACCACTGCCCCATTTCTCTTTCACATCTTTTCTCACGTCGAACGTGGACGCCGTGACGTCGGCGAGGCGTTTGACTCGCAAGCTCACAGCCATTCCTGAAGTTCCCAGCCGACGCCAGCCATGACCGCCGTGACCGACATCTTCCGCATCCTCGCGGCCTGCACGTCGACGATGATGATCCTGAGCCCGATCCCCGTGCTGCTGCGGATCCGGAAGACCAAGCAAACGGGCCTCGCGTCCATCGTGCCGCTCGCCTCCATGTTCGCCAACTGCCACATCTAGTACGTCGATCAGCACGTGGGGCGTTGTTGTGCAATGGTGACTAACTGGTTCTGACGCTGACCAGCATTTTCTACGGTTACCTGAGCGAGCACTACTTTCCAGTCTTCTCCACGTTCGCATTCGGCGAGGTACTTTGCATCGGCTACCTCTCGCTCTTTTACTTCTACACCCACCAGAAGTCCAAGGCCAACAAAGTCCTCGTCGCGTACGGCATCCCACTCGGTCTGCTCACGGTGTACGGCTTCCTCGGGGGCTTCGGCGTCACCAGCCAACCGCGGCACGCCGTTGGGAATGTCTTTGGCTACGTCAACATCATCACCAATCTGCTGCTGTATTCGTCGCCCTTCGAGAAGGTCTTCCTCGTGCTCAAGCACAAGTCGGCCGTTTTCCTCAATATCCACATGGTCTGCGCCGGTGCTTTCAACAATTCGGTCTGGGTCGTGTACACGATACTGACACACCAGTGGATCATCTTGTCGGTCAACTCCTTCTGCGCAACGATGGGCTGGATCCAGATCATTCTGTATCTCGTGTTCCACCCAAGCACCCATCCGTACGACGGCCTAATTCCAGGCGACGACGACATTAGTGTGGACCAGGTCGATCTGGAAAGTGGCGGCCTCGTTCTGTCGCCCAAGACGAGAACCAAGACCGCCGTGAGACCCGAAAGCCCTCTGTTCGTGAGTCTCGAGTCCCCAAAGGCTCCTCTTGCGCCATTACAATGCGCAACCGCAGCGTGACGAGCCAACGATCACCTTTAGGGCGGCGGTTCTTTAGAGGCGGCACTAGGGAGGAAGAGTAGCTTGTCTCTAGCTCAGGGCGCTCGGACGAAGTCAAATCTAAACGATAAGTCAGCAATATTGAGAGAAGCCAGGGCTCGAATTATAAAAATAAATACAAAAGCATCGCAGCAGACTGAAGCGAACGAAGTCTGAAGTGACCAAGGCCCGCAAAGTGTTCCTCCTGTTCGGTGCGTTTGAGTTGCTTGCGACGATCTAGGCACCGCTTGGCGGCTCTGGAGGGCTTCGTACTGGTCGCTTCTCCACTGACCCCGCTTCAACACGAAAAGTAATCAATGGACAGTGACGTGTACGTACATGAGCATCAATATTCAGATCCTGTTCAACATGAATGAAACTGAACTTGGAATCTCATCTCAACATGATGTTGAGATGAGAATCCCACGTTCAGTTTCACGATTGCAGTTGGCGGTTCTGACATATTATTACAAAAGCTCCAAGTTCAATCGCGTCATCGTTTCTGGTTCTGTCTCGTGTTGACTCGGAAGACAATGCGAAAGCGTCGTGAGACAACCCACGTCACGTGGGAGGTCTCCAAAACTTTTTACAGTTTTGAAGACCTGCCAGTTAAAACTGATACAGCGACGGAGTAATCACCAGCTGGTCTTCTTCAGAGGGGCTCGCTGATTACACTTTACCCAGCCTGTTGTACCAATCGCAGCTCGCATCGCAGGGCCGATCACTTTCCAACTTGCATCCAGCCAATCATGACGGTGGTGGTAGATGTTTTCCGCGTGATCTCGGCCTGCACGGCGCTCGTCGTGCTCCTGAGCCCAGCGCCGTCGATCACGAACATTGTTCGAAACAAGTCGACGGGCGTGGCCTCGATCGTGCCGCTGGTCTCACTCTTCAACAACGCCCACACCATGTACGTCGCTGCGTTCGATAATCTTCTTCACGTCTTTCTCTCCGGGCTAAAGCGCGGTTTTGGGTGATTAGTATGATGTATGGCTACCTCTCAGAGCAGTTCTTCCCAGTCTTTTCCTCGTTTGTCACCGGCGAGATCCTCGCGCTCATCTACATCTCGGTCTTCTACTACTACTCGCACGAAAAGCCCAAGGCCCACAAGGTCTTCCTGCTCTTCGGCATCCCCGACCTGCTCATGACGGTGTACGCGTTTCTCGGCGGGTACGGCGTCACGGGCCAGACGCGCCATGAGGCTGGCCAGATGATGGGCTACCTCACAATCCTCACAAGCGCGTTGTACTACACGTCGCCCATGGAACGCATCGGCCACGTGCTGCGCCATCGCTCGGCGGTGTTCTTCAACATCCAGATGCTCTGCGCCGGTCTCGTCAACAACATCGCGTGGGTCACGTATAGCTCCATGGTGGGCCAGTGGATCATCTTCTCGCCGAACGCGTTCTGCAGCTTCATGGGCTTCGTGCAGATCGGCTTGTATTTCATCTTCCACCCGAGCACGCATCCGCTGAAAGAGACGGATGCGGATCTCGAAGCAGGCGAGACTGCCGTGGAATCTCCAGGAAGTGGCGACTTGAAGGTCGGAGACACTGAAGCGTTCGTGCTCGTGTCGTCTCCGCTCGTGCCGCTGCAGCAGGACGAGAAATAAGTAATAAATCACTTTGGTATCATGGAGCGTATACAGATAATCAGGATATTGCACGAAACCAGGTCTGAGTGGGATGACTGAGGAGCTCTGAACGAGTCGTTTGCTCGACTTGGACTTGCCTGATTCCAAGGGCGTCGGTGTGCAATCGTTGACACCGTGTCAATCGATAACTGTTTAAAACAAATCTGGCATGGTTGGGGAGTTTTAAACTCCCCAACCATGCAATCAGCTCGCTAGTCCCCGGCGACTTCTCTGCATTTCTTCATCTGCGCATACAGCAAAAGCCACAAGCCATGGCGGTGGCCGTCGATCATTTCCGCGTCATGGCCGCCTGCACGTCCACGTTGATGCTTCTCAGTCCGATCCCGATGATCTACGGAGTCTACACAACCAAGCAAACCGGCGTCGCGTCCATTGTGCCGCTCGTATCCATGTTTGCGAACTGCCACGTCTAGTAATCAGTCCAATTGTGATCTTCGGGTGCTGCTTGGAACCTAATTCTTTTGGCTATTTTGCAACATCTTCTACGGGTATCTCACTGAGCACTACTTCCCGATCGTGTCCACGTTCGCAGTTGGCGCTCTACTCAGCATCGCCTACGTCTTGATATTCTACGCTTGCACGCACGAGAAGGCCGGGGCCTACAGGACAATCGCTATGATTGGAATCCCACTCGGTCTGCTTACTATCTACGGCTTGCTCGCGGGCTTTGGCGTCATCACCCAACCGCGACACCAAGTCGGAAATCTCTTCGGCTACGCCAATATTCTCACCAACCTGCTCTACTCGTCGCCGTTTGAACGACCGCTGCTTGTGCTGAGGCATCGTTCCGCTGTGGTTTTGAACATCCACATGGTCTGCGCCGGTGCTTTCAACAACTCTATCTGGGTAACGTACACGGCACTGACACACCAGTGGATCATCTTCTCGGTGAACGCGTTCTGCGCGACGATGGGCTGGATCCAGATCATTTTGTATCTCGTCTTCCACCCGAACACGCATCCCTTCGACGATGGGACCCCCACGTCGGACCCAAAGACCACGTTCCGAGAAAGAACCGAGAGCCTGCAGTTTGAGTTGATCGAGTCGCCGACGACTCGATCCAACGCTCCATACCTGGAATGACCAGAGCGGGGATCCGGGCCAGGGCGTGGGCGTGGAAGTGGTATTACATCTATTAGGGTTAGTATACTGATAACACGGCAACAAACGTTGGTCGAATGCGAAAACAATCTGTGGCTCACACAATTATGTGGCGAGACAACTTCCCACAAGGAAAAGACCAAATCAGTGAACACCTGACTGGGCTGCTGAGAGGTGGTTTGGCTTGGGATTTTGTTCAGGAACCGACGTGCCTTCGATCGTGTGGACGCTGGATGATCTGATGAGAAGGCAACCGTGGAAAGCCGGCAGCTGCCGTCTCAACACATATCTCGCCTTCCCCTGGCGGTCCATTGTATCCAGTGTCGTTCGTCCAATCAGATCGTGGATGAGAAGGTATGCGATCCAACTCTCTCTGTTCTGTGGACCACGGCCACGACGGACTCGTCTGGAGCCTCCTTCCTTCACAGTGTTCCAGGGGGAGAGGACGCTTTGGTTCATTTGCGAAAACGCCTCAGTCCAGCCATGGGAGTCGCGCTCGATGTCTTCCGCGTGCTCTCGTCGATCGCCTTGACGATCATGATGCTGAGCCCGATCCCGCAGATTCGCGCTGTGCTCAAGAACAAGTCCACGGGCGTCGGCTCTATCGTGCCGCTCGTCTCGCTCTGCGCAAACTGCAACACTGTGTACGTCATCGTTCGCTTCCAGATGATCATCTGACTTTGCGGCTGACTCGCGTGGTGGTGGTTAGGATGATGTACGGGTACCTCACGCGGCAGTACTACCCCGTGTTCTCGACGTTTCTCACGGGCGAGGTGCTCTCGTTCTTCTACTGCGCGATCTTCTACTACTACTCCCACGAGAAGCCCAAGGCCCACAAAGTGTTTTTAATCTTCGGCATCCCTGTGATCCTCACGAGTATCTACGGCATCGTCGGCGGCTTCGGGCTGCTAGGCCAGTCGCGCCACGACGTCGGGAACGTCATCGGCTACATTACGATCCTGTCGAGCGGACTCGTGTACATGTCCCACTTTGAACGTATCCGCTCCGTGTTCCAGCACCGCTTGGCCGTGTTCCTGCAGATCCACATGATCTGCGCTGGCACGATGAATAACTTTATGTGGATCGGCTACTCGCTCAAGGACGAGTGGATCATCTTCGGACCCAACGCTTTCTGCTTCGCCATGGGCTGCACGCAGATCGCGCTTTATTTTGTCATCCACCCTAGCAAGCACCCACTGCAGCTGCCCGAGAAGGAGAAGGAGAATCAGGACCTCGAGCTGGCGGCGACGTCTTCGACGACCAACAAGACCGGCGAAGTCGCCGAGAGCCCATGCTACGTCTCGGTCGCCTCACCGCTGACGCCGCCCGTGAGTGAGATGCAGGCCAGCCAAAAGTAAATCAATACCGTGTAGTGGTGAAATTGTTCCTGGGGTTTTGCTCTCACTCCAGACGACTTGTCGTTTTCATATGGAATCCAGTACAGAGGACTTGTGTATATACCACGGAGCTGCTGGTCCTTCGTGAAGAAGCTGTGACTCGATGTCGATGCGATGGCATTGAGTTGTTCCCATTGGACAAAAGCCATTGGCATCAAAAGATCCTCGCACTGCGACTGTTTAGATCTCAAAAGATCCTGCGAGTGCAGTCTCTTCGGTGCGACTGCTCGCGCATGGGCACGTGGGACAAGAGGTGGCCATGGTCTCCGTCTACCACTCGACAATTTCCCCCCACAAGCCATGGCTCTCCTAGTTGACATCTTCCGTGCGCTTGCAACGGTCTTCAACGTCACCAAGTTCCTGAGTCCGGTACCGGCAGTGCTCACGATCTATCGAAACAAGTCGACAGGTCCGATGCCGTTTCTCCCCCTCGTCTCGATGGTCGCGAATAACGACATCTGGATGATTTACGGCTGGCTCGCCAAGGACTACGTCGCGATCCTCGGCACGTGCACGTTTGGCGTCCTCGCGGCTTGTGTCTACGTTGGAATGTACTACCAGTATACGATTGCGAAGAGCTACGCGGGCAAGTGGATGGCAGTGTTCACGTTAGTCGTGGTCATCAATATCAATTCACTCTATTCGATTCTGGGCGCGAACGGGTACACTGGCCAGAGCTACTCGAGCGTCCGCGACGTCGTCGGGTACAACGCGACGATTTCGTCCATCGTTATGTACTCATCCCCGCTCGAGAAGATTCGCCTCGTCTTCAAGCACCGCTCAGCGGTGTTCATTCCAATCCAGATCGTTGCGGTTGGTGCTATCAACTCGGCCACGTGGGTCGTCTACAGCCTCCTAGACACTGACTGGATGGTCTTCACCCCTTGCGCCATCCTGCTCGTGGTTGGACTCGTTCAGATCGCTCTCTACTTCGTCTTCCATCCGAGCAAGCACCCACTACCAGAGAATGACAAGCAGATCGCGGACCTCGAGCTGGCTGTAACGACCAACGAGACCGGGAAAGCCGACAAGAGTCCGTGCTACGTCTCAGTCACCTCGCCACTGACACCGGCGCTGGGCGAGACTTCTAAGTAAATCGATATTTGCGATTACTTATAAAACAGTTTTCTTCACGCTTGGTTGAGTGGAGCAAGCGGAGACCGGACGGCCGTGTATGGGTCTTTGCCTTCTTCAGCATGACTGTGGGCCGTCACGGGCGAGAGCGCCAAGGACAAGGAGGACCGACGCGGTCCGACTTCTTTAATCTCCACTGGATCGAGATGGAGCGGATGCTTGGATGGATGGAAGACCCAGTAGAGAGCGATCTGCAAGAGACCGAGCACGAGCAGGAAGGCGTTCGGAGCGAAGACCATCCAGTCGATGTCCAGCACACTGTAGACGACCCACGACGCCGAGTTGGCTGCGCCGACCGTGACGATCTGGATCGGAATGAAGATAGCCGACCGATGGCGAAATACCAAGCGGATCTTCTCGAGCGGAGACGAGTACATGACCAGCGACGACGTCATGCCGATGTATCCGACGACCTTGCGCACACTTGAGTAGCTCTGGTTGGTGTACCCGTTCGCGCCCAAGATGGCGTAGAGCGAGTTGATGACGACCACCATCGCGAACACGGCCATGTACTTGCGGGCGTAGCTCTTCTCCGTCGTGTATCGGTAGTAAATACCCACATACACGCAGGCCGCGAGGACACCGAATGCACAGGTGCCGAACAGCGCGATATAGTCACCAGACAAGTAGCCGTAGGTCATCCAGATGTGGGCGTTGGAGACCATCGACGCGAGGGGGAGAAACGGCATCGGGCCCGTCGACTTGTCCCGATGGATCTTGAGCATCGTCGGCACCGGACTCAGGAACATGACCGTGTTGAGCACCGTGGCGAGCACGCGAAAGATCTGGACGACCAGCCCCATGGCTTTTCGAGCGGATTGGCGAGTGGTGGATGGAGACCATGGCCTTTCAGACGTGTGCGAAGCGACTGCACTTCGCGAGATCCCGCGAGGATCGGCGAGATGACCTTAGACGTGTTTTAACCAATGAGCACGCGAAACGGCGTCGCGTCGGCCGTCGACACCCGCGCTGCCATCTCATCAAAACGATGCGACGCGTCCAGGGCTCAAAACATGGTGTGTTCACTCGTGTGGCGTGGATGGATTAACTGTGGACAACACCACCGTGTTTTGATCAAGTCAGATATGTAGCCATGTGATATTGGGTGAATTTGTTGAGGAAGGAATCAGTTACGTTAGGCCTGGTGCAGTGGGGCCAATGGAGACCGCAACACAACGAACGCTGGTGCTGCTGATGATCTTGCGCACGTTGTCGTAGCTCTGGTTGGTGTACCCGTTCGCGCCAAGGATCGAGTAGAGCGAGTTGAACAGGATCACAAACCCGAACACAGCCATAGCTTTGTGGGCGTAGCTCTTCTCGGCTGTGTAGCGGTAGTAGAAGTGAACACCGAATGATTACAAACCAAATGGGTTGATTTATTAATGTTCTCATTGCAGCTACTACACGCCTTGCACAACGGTGACAACGACTTTGTCAAGAGCCAAGTGGAAAGTCCAAACGCGACGTATACGAGTGCGGCAAGGACACCAAATGCACACGTGCCGAAGAGCGCGACGTAGTCGGCCGAGAGGTATCCGTAGACCATCCAGACGTGGGCGTTCGAGACAATATAAACGAGCGGCACGAAGGGCATGTGGCCCGTCGACTTGGTGCGGTGGATGTCTCGCATGGTCGGGATCGGGCTCAGGAACATGACGGTGTTGAGCACGGTGGCGAGGTACCGGAAGATCTCGATGACTACTCCCATGGTACTGTAGTTGCGAAGCCGACGACGTGAATTGGAGAATGAGCGAGCGAGTGCTCTGGTTGGTTTTTGAGACGCCGTCGGAGACACGAGGCGACGGTAGCGAGCTAGCCGGATCGCCATTTGCATGCCACGACACTGGAGAGATTGCGCCATGGGCTTCTGGAAGATTTTCAGCCAATAACGTTGTAGATTCGCGTCCCTTTCTTGTCGTCTCCGCCAGTCATCGGCGTTGATGACGCTGTTTTAAACAGGGAGTGATCAAGATGGCTACATTCGGTTCCTGCTAAAACCGATGTATCCAGAGAATGGCTATGTACATTTGTTTCACCAACTTGAGGTCTGCATGTACTGCAAAAAGACACAGAGGGTTTTTGTGGGCGCACAGGATTCGTGGCTGAGCTCTGGGTGACTGTGGAATGAGTCGAGAGTTGAAACTGATAAATCAAACTATGAAGAGACGCACGTGATGGCTTTGTTCGGGTCGGTTTTAGGGGTCACATACCTCACAGTCAACCACAGATGAGTTTTCGTGAATAGGCGGGCTTGAGACCCACATTTTCGTCTCGGTGAGATCGGCAAAACGAATGCCATTCACAATTTCTCCTCCATACTGGCCATGGCTGCTGCTGTCGACGTCTTCCGCGTACTGGCCTCGTGCACTTCCCTCGGCATGTTGCTCAGCCCAGTGCCGACGATGGTCAACATTCTTCAGTCCAAGTCCACTGGTGTCGCCTCCATTGTGCCATTCGTGTCGATGTTCACTGATTGCTACGTCAGTATGCTCTACGGCTTCCTCAGCAAACACTATTTCCCGTCTTCTCCACCTTTGCGTCTGGCGTCGTGCTTTCCATCGTTTACATCGCCATCTTCTCCCGCTTCTCACCCGAGCGGACCAAAGCGCATCGCCTCTTCTGTCTCTTTGGAGCTCCGCTACTTCTCATCACGATCTATGCCACGCTCGGCCTCGTAGGAGTCGGTGGTCTGACTCGTGAACAAACGGGACTCGTGGTCGGATACATTTGTTCACCGACAACCGTTCTGCTCTACGCATCACCGCTCGAAAAGCTCAAGCAAGTGATTGCTCTCCGATCGGCCGTGTTCATCCCAACCCACATGGTCATCGCTGGAGCAATCAACAACGCCATGTGGATAGCGTACAGTCTGCTGGCTCGCAACTGGATCGTGTTCGCGCCAGTCACGTTCTCGTTTGGCGTGGGTCGCGTGCACATCGTTCTCTACCTTGCCTACCACCCGAGCACGCACCCCCTCAACCTCGACGAACAGACTGGTAAACTGCCCTGTATCCCAACTCAAGATAGCACCAGCATAATCGAAGAAGCGACGTCACCAGAGAGCGACGGCGAGAACGGCGGCTCCGACCCATGGTTCTTCGTCCTCTCTCCGATGAGCATTGTCTAAAAGCATAGATATCTATTGAAGTAGAATGCACGCAACATCTAAACATCTACGCCGGAGAGTCCGGCAGCCGCGGTGACTCGATCGTGACAAAGTAGTACGGGCTCTCGCAGCTCGTGTCGGTATCACTGACGATCGGAGCGCGCGGCTCGCGCTTGTCCGAAGTCATCTCCACATCGTGAGGAGCCACAATCGGAAGCTCGGGCGCTGGGTGCGTGCTCGGGTGGTAGATCCAGTAGAGCGCGATCTGGAAGCAGCCCGAGACGGCGGAAAACGAGTTGGTCGCCAGAATGATCCAGTTGTCGGTGAGCGCGCAGTAGAAGACCCACATGATGTTGCAGATCGTGGCGGCGTAGATCATTTGGATGTTGAAGAAGACGGCGGATTTGTACTTGAGCACCGACCGCGCCTTCTCGAGCGGCGAGGAAAAGACCACGAGGCCCGTGATGACGCTGAAGTAGCTGATGATCTCACCGACCTGGTGGCGTGTTTGGTGGGTCACGCCGAAGCCGCCGAGCAGAGCGTACACCGAGAGCCCAACATAGGGGATACCAAAGAGCAGGAAGGCCTTGTGGGCCTTGGATTTTTCCTTCGAGTAGTAATAAAACACGGCGACGTAGACGATGGAGACGATGTCGCCCGTGACAAACGTTGTGAAGATGGGGAAGTACTTCTTTGTGAGGTAGCCAAACATCATTCTGTGTGAAATATTAGAACACGTGAGACGACATATCCAGCGAAGAGGCGACACCGACAGCAAAACTCACAAGACATGGAAGTTGGTGAGCATGGCCACGAGCGGCACGATCGACATGTAGCCCGTGGACTTGGCCCTGTGCGCGCGAACCAGCGACGGCACGGGGCTGAAAAGCAGGACCAGCGACGAGCACGTCGCGAGCACGCGGGAGACGTCGACGAGGACCGTCATCACTTGGAGGACTTGTGGTAGCCGTGAGGCATGTGCGGATAGTTGAATAATGACTACAAGACCGTGGCTCGTTGAGTGCGCCCCCAAGCGAGGCGATCGTGTCTCATCAGCCATTCGTTTCTGTCGCTGCCTTAGCGAGCCGACAAGCCACTGCATCGACAAGTGCTGCAATTCGACAATGGGAATCCTCTGCAGCCGCAGGCACGTCCAGCGAACGCTGGGTGCGACCAATTTTCGTGTGCATGAGACATCTCAGGCGCCACGAGAAACGACCCCTGCTGAGATGGAGCATGCCTACTGATTTTGCGCTCGACTGTCTCATGTCGGCGCCTTGACTCACACTGAAGACTTGGCCATACCCTCGCTAGTTGGGCGCTATTATAGTACTGTGCCATTGGGCGTGGAGTTCGGACCAGATCTTCGATGCACGTCTTTGGGCCAGCTTTTCTGCTTGGGAGGTACGCCACCCATCTCCGCTGCGGCCGACCAGACGACCAACGAATCGTGCAGTCCCCAGGAACGTGGCTCGGAGCGATTGGGTGGGATGCGCTCGTTTGGCGATGACCGCAGCCTCGTCACATGCGAGGCAATCCAAGCGTCATCGAGGCGTCAGTAGTGTGAGACAGGGTACCACAAGAAGTAAAAAAAAAACTCAGAACTAACAAGTGAACAGCTAGCGTCTCAACACCAATGCGAGCGTGTGCCTCGCGCACACTCGAGCAGACGTTAAGAATTCTTCTAATGCAAGAGGTTTAATTACTGGTTGGCAGATCAAATTATGATCTCTATACTTCTATAGCTGGTACTTTCGTTATACAAGGGTTTTGATCGACGCTGGCCGCACGAGTACCTTGGGCGACTGGATCTCGACAAAGTATGGACTCTCACAACTCGTCTTAGAATCGCCCCGGGTACCAAACGCGAGTGGAGCGATCTTATCGAGGCCCAACTCCACATCGACTTCATTAGTTGCTTCGACGCCCGGCAGTTCTGGAGCGGGATGCGTGCTCGGGTGGTAGATCCAGTAGAGTGCGATCTGGAAGCAGCCCGACACGAGCGAGAACGAGTTGGGTGCGAAAATGATCCAGTGGCTCGTGAGCGAGCTGTAGATGACCCACATGAGGTTGTTAAGCGTGCCGGCG
>JAADVR010000701.1:0-18103 GCA_023335855.1 Pythium scleroteichum
AGCAGCGTCGGCAGGCCAAGCTTGGCCTTGACAGCCGACGCCGTCTTGAACGCTGTCGTGATAAATTCCGTGCCGGTCTTCTGGTACCAGAACGACTGGCGGTAGCTGCCGTCCTCGTTCAGCGCCTCGTTGAGCACGTCCCAGTGGGCGCAGTTCGAACCAAAGTGGGTCATCACCTGCGTGATGTGGTTCTCCAGCGCCTTGAGCATGTCGTCCTTGCTCAGGTTCTGCACCCACTGCGGCGTCTGCGAGTGCCAGACGAGCGTGTGGCAGCGGACCTTGGCGCCGAACTTCTTGGCCTCAGTAACGATGGCGTCGCAGCGAGCAAACGTGAACGTGTTGCGCGACGGCTCGGTGGCGTCCCACTTCATCTCGTTTGCCGGTGTGAGGAAGCCCCAGTCGGCGCTGTTCTCGAGCGCCTTGGTGTAGAACGCGTCCCCTGGGTTGAGGTCCGAGGCCGTGCCCATGTACTTGCCTGAGGCCTTGGCGAGATCGTTGAGGCCCTGGGTTCCCTTGTAGGAGGACTGGAGCATGGCGTCGGCGTTGACGAGGCCCACAGTGGCGGCGGCGGTAGCGAGGATAGCGAGAACGCGCATGGTCGTTGGTGGGAGGTCGGAGACTTGGGAAGGCGAGTGCAAATGCGAAAGTGAGATCGCTCGGACCGTGTCTCCATCGGCGCAGACCCCGTCGCCGCCAGAGCGTGGAAGTCTTCCGCTGAGGAGTTTGCGCAGGCATCTGGCTCATAAGAAGCCGTGTCTGCTTGAGCCGATCCAGATGGCCTCCATTGACGACAGAGGAAGCAGATCCTTGTCGCACACGAAGATCTCGGCACGTTGAAGCGGCGTCCTCCTCTGTTATCACCAACCCGACGAAAAATTTTAACAAATATTTGAGTGTGTGTGGAGGCATGGTCCATCCCGCTGATGAGGCGTGGGCTCGGAACGATCGGCGACAGCGAAGGTTCGATCCCAGTGGGACAATCAAAATGCTTTGACGCACACCAGCACAGAAGGACGGAAGACCACGAGATTTGTCAAAGGGCTTTTGGATCGGAGCGTGAGCAGGGACACGTGGACCCTCGGAGCGAGAGCCACAACGCGAGGATGGGCGCCTGGGATCTGCAGAGACAGGCGGGCATCGTCCAATCGTGATCGCCCAGGAATCTGTCAACAGATGCGAGAGACGGGCCAGTTGCCGTGCGAGATGGCTACAACTCGTGGCTTTTGGAGGCGGGTTGTTTGGTGGCGACCGCGTTTGTTCTCAGCGTGTATCGCAGCGAACACAGTCAGCGACTTGTGTGGTCGGTCGTCTTGCGTGCTTGCTCATCTGGGTGATATTGTCTCTCGTCTCACCACTGGATTTGCAAGAGCAGTTGCCCAGCTGGAAAAGCGATCTCACACATCCAGACAGCACTGCAGCGACGCCACACGCACTCAGATTCTTGATTTTTTTGCAGTTGGCTTTGTTGAACTTGCACGATCAGTAGGGGCATTGGGTTTCTGTTCGAGATCTGTCTTCCTTGAACTTGAGCTGTCGAAGGAAGACGCGGAAGATGTGCCGGATTTGCAGGTTGAGAGCGCAATCTGCTCGGAGATAAACTGGCATCGTCACAAGTCTGTGGTCATAATCGCATAGGATCGTTTTACGTGTGGTTAAATCCCGAATACCCTCACATTTACCTAGGGACAGTTCATAAGCCCGCACAAGCCGTTTCGCCTCTAACGTTTTGATCAACCAAGCGGAAATTGCTAACACAAAACGACAGAGGTGTCGGGGCTGTAGCTCAGCTATCGTAATGCTTCATCCGCATCTAGGATAATTGCTGGAGTGAATACTCGGTAGAGGACACTGCGTCGAGAATCGGTGGTCGAGATAGTCTTCCGTCCTCCTCCCCCAACCACAAATCCAAGCCTACAACTCCATCCCAAGGGATACCCGCTGACCCATCGCCCTATCAAGAAGGAACGCACGCACTCGCTCGAAGTTTGTATGCGCTGTCAGCGTGAGCCAGGCCTCCAAATTTCCCGATCCTGCCTGGAGATCCACATGTGAGGAAGCGCACTCACCAATTTGTTTGACAGAAGCCGTGGCACACCATTTGAGGACAACCATTCGTGCTTGAAGGCTCCCATAGCGGTGGTTTCTCTTCAAAAGAGAGAGGGAAAGAGGATCATGGGAACAACGCCAACACAGAGCCCCCGAATGTATCACGACAAAATATCGCTCAGCCAACAGCGCAAAGACCACTTCAATACGGTTTACTCTCTCAGCTACCACTAGCTCAAAGGCGTCAGTAAACCCTTGCTGCTTTATCGCGTCGTTGGTGTTTGCGACGTTAGAGCGGGAGTCGAAAAGGGTTACATGATGTAACCCTTGTTGGCTCCGTGGCATACACCACCAACCTGGCCAGCTGGACCGCAATGGCCCTAGATAGTTTGGGAGCGGCGACAATGTCTGGGGCAGAAGGCTGGCGTCAAGCCGGGGGTGTTCAGTATAGTAGCGGCCATGCAGGCGTAGACAGGCGTCGAAGTTCACCTCGATGCAGCGGAATGAAGAAGAAATAGGTTTGATGATGTGGGCTCTGAGGATTGGCTCTTCACCTGGCCGGGGTGCACCACAGCCCCAACGTTTTGTGCGTGCGAAAGACTTCGCGGGAACAAGCTATTTGGGGCTGTCCAATGCTTCTCCAATCCGAGATGATTGCAACTGTGATCGCATCAATTCTACTACTTGATTTGTTCCTTTTAAGGAAGATGATCCTCCTTTTAAAAAAGGAAGATCATGGCTCGCGGAAGACGTTGAGACCCACCTGCATTGACACGGCACTACGAATTAGACTTACAAACCCAGTCGTTCAAGCCTTGTACAAGTAAACTGTCATTCAAGTTTCCGTTTTGCTCCACCGCATGAACTCCCCGGATTTACAAACTGGAAGGTCCCATCGTGGTCTCGCGCGCACCGATCTCGCCGCCGTCCGAACAGATGACCATGCCCGTGATCCACGACGAGGCCATGGACGAGAGGAAGATGGCGATACCAGCCATATCGTGGGGCATGCCGTGGCGTTGGAGCGGGATGAACTGCGCCATGGCTTCAGCCGTCGCGCCCCTTTCCTCGACGGCGCCCATGATCATCTGCGTCGGCACGAATCCTGGCGCAATGGCGTTGACCAGGATGTGGCCGCCGTTCGGACGACGCGCGAGCTTGGCCGCGAGTACGCGCGTGAGGTGGTGGATCGCGGCCTTGGACGCATCGTACGCAGTCGCCTCGATGCTCTGCGGCACGAACCCGGCGACCGAGCCGACGTTGATCACGCGCGCGCCGTCGGCCGACGTCGCGGCTGCGTCCAGCAGCGGCAGGAGGTCGCGCACGAGGAAGAACGGCGCCTTAACGTTGAGGCCGAACACGCGGTCCCACGCTGTCATCAAGCGGTCGGTCATCTGGGCCCATTGAAGAAGACGCAACTAATAGCGGAGACCGTACCTGAGCCCGGGTGGTTGTGGATGTCGCCGCCCCACGCGAAGCCAGCGTTGTTGATGAGCACGTCCACGCGCTGCTCGCGCTTGGCGAGCTCGGCCGCGAAGGCCGTGCAGCCTTCTTCGCTCAGCAAGTTGGCCTGGATCTGCTCACCAGCCACCCGTCACGTAAATACCTGAGACCGTCACGCCACCAAAATCCAAGAATCCAACGCACGGGGATGCACTCGCCGGCGCCGAGCCGGTTGAGCTCCTGGGCCGTGCCTTCGCAGTCCTTGAGCTTGCGCGAGGCCACGTAGACGCGCGCGTGGTTCTGCACGAAGCCCGTGGCCATCATCTTGCCGATGCCGCGGCCGCCGCCCGTGATCACCACGACCTTGCCGCGCACATCGAAGAGCTCGCTCAGCTGCAGAGGCGACGCCATGGCGACTCGCGAGATTGTCAAATACGCCTGGAACTTCAAGGATTTGAGGGAAAGCTCCACTGATCACTTGTTGACGTCGACCGAAATGGACTATTTTTGTCATTTCAAGATCTTAAGTGCTAATAGTAGTAAATATATGCCACTAATGTTTATCTACCGAAATGTGATACCCAATGTTCATCTAGCGAAATTGGATACTATAACTGTGATTTATATAAGAAGATAGCTGGATCTGTTGAGAGTCTTGGTGACGATCCAGCCTGTCACTATAACGAGGTTTGTATCCTTTGAGACGCGAAAGGTCGCGGCCGGCCCACGGGATCCGCCTGTGCCCCAGTCGCCGAGCAGATCCAGAGGCGCGAGCATGCGGAAGGCGCCCGCGCCGAACCACCAGCGACTGCGCTGTCGTCGCATGGCGGCCAAGTGCCTCACTCTGCTCGTGCAGCTGGCTGCGTTGGCCGTGGCCCACGGTCGGTTGGTTGCTCTCGTTGGCCTGGGTACTGGCGAGTCTGATTTGGCGAGTGATTCTTTGCAGCTACAGAGACTAGTCGGGAGCTGCGAGTCGCGGGCGACCCGCCCATCGAAGAACACGCGACGGCGGAGCATGGTGATGAAGGTGGAGCCGCGCACGAGGCCACTCCGCGACGAGCCGCGACTGTCGCTGTGGGTGTCATCACGGGGCTCGTGCTCATCTCGATCCTGTTTGAAGTATTCACGGAGGCACTACGAGAAAGCGCTGACGAGATGAACATGCCGTTCATCAACACGATCTTTAGCGAACTCACGACGCTCGGGTTCATCGGACTCGTGCTCTTCATCGTGACCAAGCTCGAGATTCTCTCGGCCATCTCGCTGAACCTGATGGGCGACGAGAAACACCTCCAGGAGACCATCGAGGTGCTCCACATGGGGCTCTTCCTCTTCATCATCATCTTCCTCGTGCTATGTGTCGGATTGCTCAAGTTCGGAACACTCGTGCAGAACGAGTGGCGTGAGTTTGAACGGAGCTCCAACGACATTCCGGCCGTCGTGACCGAGTACGTGCTCGCCACCGAGCCACCGCGGACGTGGCAGGAGAGACTCTCACTAACGCGCCAAGCCGCTGCCCGCAAGTGCTATCGTGAAATGGTGTACCTGGCCCTACGTCGCCGGTTTTTAGACTACCGCAGCAACCACCCGGACGAGCAGAAGGCCCTGGAGATGGCGAAGGAGTTTCAGCGGAATCCCGAGATTCGATTCCCATTCAACGAGTACCTCAGTTTGATCTCGGGTGAGCTGTTAGGCCGGCTGATCGAGATTGATTTGCCCACGTGGATCGCGTTGGAAGTGTTTCTAGTGGCAGTACTTGGCATCTGCTACGCCGTGGGCACCGAAGGCGAGGTCTTCGTGCTACTTGGCGGCGGCTTCATGTTGATCTTCATCAACCACTACATCTCGATGTTGATCCGAAACATGCGCCACGCACTCACGCCACCGCGACTGATGATGGACGCCGAGCGTCTTCGCCGCAAGAACGAGTGGCGCGCCAAGCACCAGCTACAGCTCTACGATGCGACTGAGAAGACGTGGATCATGGAAGGCGCTGAGACCAGCGATAGCGACTTTGTACCGCCATACATCGACACGCTCCCGGACGGCGGCCGTCGCATGGCCGAGGCGGAGCTCGGAGACGCCCAGCGCGCGCTGCTGCTCCCTGGCAGTGGTAAGAATGGTGTCAATCTAGTGTTCTTCAGCACGCGACTCGTGTTCCTTCTCACGGCACTACACTTGTCAGTGTTTCTCATGCGCACGATGGCCCAGGTCTACCACCAGTACGTTAGCCGAGTCGCCATCGCAGTTCTCTACGTGCTCTTTCTGTTACCGAGCGTGTTGGTCACGAGCGTCTCGGTTCGCATCGCTCGCGATGGGCTGTTTGCATTCAACGTGGAGCACATGAAAGTGAATCGTGTGATCGCGCGCGTCATGCGCATCCTCAAGGCGCGTCAGACGCTGCGTACACTGCGCTTCATCGCCGAGATGAAGATCTACCTCCGCGAGAACGTGCGTCGCAAGTCATCAGTCGTCGCGCCGGTGTCGCCGCTGCCCATCACGGCAGCGCTCCACGAGGCCACTGCCAAGTTCTCCAAGAAAGTGAGCAAGAAAGGGTCGAAGAAGAAAGTGACTGAGGTCGCCATGGCGGTGCCCACGAACGAATCTGTGTCTCCGAAGGCACCACGCTCTCCAAAGCAGTCACTCGCACAGGCGCGACGCAAGTCGCTGTCGCTGGAGTCGCTGGCGTCTGCGAGCGGACTCCTGTCGCCGCCGTTATCACCGCTTACTGCGTATTACTCGCCTCGAGGGAAGCGCACGGACGCGTACAAGTTGGAGATGGAGCGTCGTGAGATCCACACGATTTTCTGCCTCTTCGACGTCGACGGGTCCGGTTCGATCTCGCGGAACGAAATGGCCAGTCTGCTGCGAGCCATCACCCACGACCTCAGTGATGAGCAGCTCAACCGCCTCATGTCGGACCTTCTCACGGACCACCAGCCAACGGCGAGCGAAGACGAGATCCCGTTCGAGAGCTTCTACAACTGGTGCCATCAGCACATCCAGGAGAGCGCGCACCCGAAAGAGGAACTCATCGAGGAGATCTTCCACATGATCGATGTGGACGGCAGTGGCTTCATCACGGTCGACGAGTTTATCGCCATCTTCAAGACGCTCGGCCAGTCGCTCGACCACGACGACGTGCGCGAGCTCGTATACCAGATGGACCGCAACGACGACGGCAAGATCGACCTCGAAGAGTTCACCAAGATGCTCCAGAAACACGAGGTGTGAGCTTGATAAGTGAATATATGAAAGTGAGAGGAAAGAAGAATGTCAAAGCCAATAGGAAAAACAAAATACACCTGTTTGCGAGTCTCGGTGCCTCACGCAACCGCACAGCTGGGCAAGACACCGCGTTGGGTCATGTCGGCGATGAGTTGTGTGGACGGGATCGCGCCGTTCGGGCAGCCGCCGCAGTGGTGCAGCGCGATCACGAGCCCATCCGATGTGGCGATCACGGGCGAGCCCGAAGAACCTTCCTGAGTGTCGACGTTGTACCCGACATCATTGCCACCGCACGTGTTGACGCTCAGCGAATCGACTCGCCCCGGTTCTCCATTGGCGGTCGAAGCGATGCGCTTGCCATAGCCGAGGGGATACTGGGGGATAAATATGTGTTCATCCATCTTGGGGCCACTTCCGCGAAGCTGCAAATATCCGCCGATCTGACTCAGCAGAGACGAGGCAGGACTGCCATCATCCGGCGCGAGCTTCACCAACGCATAATCGTACTGGGTCGATACGGCCACCAAGGTCACCGAGCGCACACGAATGCGGCCTTGGCACGCAGAACGGTCGAGGCACTCCTGGGATCCACACTGCGACGTCTCAGCGTAGAACTCAACCCCAGTATTTAGCGCGTCGATCCAGCTACGGATGCAGTGCTGGTTCGTGATCAAGTGGCCTTCGCAGCCGAGTAGAAAACCCGTGCAGTAAGCGATGTTGAAATTGCCGTCTTTGCGGATCACGAGTCGAGCGACTCCACGTGAGGACGAGTACATGCTCGCTCCACCCTCGACACTGCCGTTGGCATAGCACGCTGCCTCCTGGGACTCGTCAGCGCCGCATAGACTCTCGTTGATCTCAGTTGCAGCATCAGATGACGTGTTGCTTGCCGGCAATAAAGCTGAGAGCGCTGTGATCGACGCCTCATCTCCAACGGCGACTTTCTTTGCCTCGGCCTCAGGAGTGAAGAGCAGTTTGTCAATCGCAAACCCCATGCATTCGCCGTCGGGAACAGTGGAGCCGGTGGACTTGAACAACTCCACAACCACTCCGCTTCCAGCGATGGCCTTCGTGAAGAAATCACCGCTTGCGTTTCGCCCCGAGAGGGTGAGTGATGAGCTGTCTTTGGCTGCGTCCTTTGGGCGGATTAGCACGACATCGTCTCGTGGCAACTTGAAGTTGCTGACGTGAAGCACGTATAGACCCACACCCAGTCCACCGTCGTACTGAAAATGGAATGCCGCTGGTCCGTCAGTTCCACTGGACGAGGTCGGCAGTGAAGAGTAGTCCGAGTGATTGCAACCTGCACCGATCTGCAAAGGCACCTCAACACTTCCAGCATGGACGGCCACAGCAAATGCGACGAGCACGAGCCGAGCCATCGAAGCAGTTCGGTAGCGAAGGTTGACGAGCGAGAGCATGGGCGGCTGCAGCAGAGAACGGAAGTGGTAGAGACACCGCAGCTACTCTAACACGGAGGTTTGAGGTGGGACATGCTGACTGACTTGAGTGCTGCGATTGATAGAATTTGCGTCCAGTTCTCCCTCGCCTCGATGTTCCGACAGTTGATGGAGAGTGATGCGAAACGACGAGCAAGCAGACCTGTCGCTTACGCACTGGAAACAAAGCTGAAGGCGCTACAGGACCGTCGCTCCGGACAACATTCCAACGCTCGGTACGGTCCAGCTCGAACTTTGGCCTTTCGGATTGGTGATACAATAGCTCGAATGAAGGCCCGTACTGATGCACGAAAGAAAAACACGACTCACACGAATGGTCGATGCAGCAAGCGCACCGATCGGGCGGCACGGACGGCGTCCACAGGAAGTACACGAATGACGAGAACGACTCAGACTGCATCCACAGCTGGAACAATAATACTATGAGTCAGACGGCAGCACGCTCACCACGTATGTCTGGCGCACCACATTTGCGCGTGGCAGTAAGAGATGGTGTGCGTTGCCTGTCTATCGTACTGGCGGAGGGAAGGGGAAGCAATGAGACGATTGTTTGTGCTGTGACACAGAGTACACAACATGCCCGCAAACGTCGCGGTGGACACGACTTGACGTCTCGTTTTCCCCTTCATCGTACGGTGCTTTCAGGTGTTCGGACTGGAATCAAGTTCAATACTGATTGAAACCTCAGCCTGGTTGCTGGATTACTCATCTTCACTCTACAGTGTCACTGGCACGTTTTCTTGGTAGGTAGATAAGTGTTCGTTGGTAGTGTGTTGAGAACGACGCTTAGGTCTACTTGGACACGAGGAAAGACTGTCGGAGGAGGGTACAGATGCAATTCATGTTCTTCTTCGCCTTGTGGATCCACGGAAAGGTGATCTGCCAAACTCATACCTGTTTCGATAGCTCTTACTTCCAAAGGAGCCTCCATCTTGACTCTACTGAGCTTGTGACGTGCCAATACAGTCGTAGTGAAGTCGCGGCTTGGTCTAGCGGGCTTGACAATGTTTGAGGATGCGTTTCTTTGCTCACCCGTAAATGTCCACACGCTCCGAGTTGGATCGAAGGTGGCACCACTCACAATACGCAGCTGAGAGTTGGACTGCTCGATGAAATAAGGAGTCGAAACAAATTCGTTTGCACGGTTGACAGCACTCGGTGTCCCGGGTCGCTCGGGCGATGCCTTGAACAACTGGATCAGGCAGTTACCTGACGGAAGGTTTTTAACCACTCGTGCGAGGTGAGTTGCATTATCCGTGCTAGTGTTCGTCATCAAACCGAAACGCACGAACGCTCCCTCTGTGAACTCATATGATTGCGAAGAGTCCTTCATAGCTTCTCCACTGGCAGTTCCTATCGACGCCGGTATGCACGTGGTATCGTTGTTTGGGAGAGAAGTCGGAGTCAAGCTTGACCGAATCGAAATGGTCTTCCTTTCTTTCTTGAATGCATCGCAATTGCGGTCGCTCGAAATCGGATGCGGTGAAGATGGACGGCCAGTATCAATGAGTCGTTTCGGCGAACGAGGTGCGGTGATGATCGAAGACTGTCTTGCCTCAGTCATTCTCAACACTCGAGCAAACGTAGTTGATCGATCATCTTGAGTGGGACGCTCACTCGATAGTGGGAGATAGTCCGTCAAGGAATACCGAGGGCTAGCTGAAGAACGAAAGGACGACACCTTACTGGGACTTGGCGGCGTTGATCTCGAATTGGAGACGATTCTTTTCGTGGTAGCCCCTGTTCCGCTGTACGCTCCGCTCGAATATTTTCTCACAACACGCGTCGGGCTTGCTGTAGGTCTGGAAACCGGTTGCGTCGCTGTTTGGTTCTTTCGATCTTTCTTTGAGGGCGACTCAAGCCTCTCCAGAGAATGACGCGGTGAATAACGGCCCTTCTCAAACTACCCACAAGTACCAGTAAACCTCACGCCCCTTCCCCAGAAATATTCCGACGCATACCGTTTGCTTCACACGAACAAGCAGCCTCACAATCGCTCCGGGGGTTGCGTTCGCGAGTTCTTCGATATCAAACCGCGACAACTCGCAGCGCATTGGCGTCAGCACCTTTCCTACGCTCCACAGCATCCTCGGTGACCCTCACGCAGCAATGAGCATCAAGATGATGTACGAACGGTTGAGCAGTTCCCAGTTGACCATCTTCTGCTGCAGACGGCCCGTCGATGGGTAGTTGTGCAGCGCCACAGCGCCAGCCGGCAGCGCCTGCGCCAGCAGCTCGGCCAGCAGCACGGCGTCGCTGAAGTCGCGCGGCGCGTGGCGCACGGTGCGCGAGAACGCGAAGGTCGCGAGCCACTCGTCCAGCATCTTTGGCCGTGTGGTGGTTTCCTCCGGGTGAGCCGTTTTTATCAGGGAAGGCGAACTTCCAAGGGAAACCGGAGTGATGGTCACATCCTCATTTTGCAAGTTTCCCCTCTCATTCAGCAACCACATTTTCGCGGGGGAAGATCTGCAACAAAGGGAAACCTCGGGGGTGGACGATGGCAGCGGCTATCGATGCAGCGCAGCGAAAGGCTCGCAGGTGCGTGGCGCAGCGACGAGTTATTTAGGCACTGCTGACGCTCGTGGCGTGTGCGCTGTAGAGAGCGAGTAGACGGCAAGTTGATGGAGCAGACGCCAGTCACGGGCAAGCCGGCGTCACACAAGGCTACATGCCTCCGGCGAAAGAACAAGTCCAAAAGCCGCGCGTTTGACTCGCGCTCAGACGGCTCGAGCCAGGAGCTGGAAGTCGAGATCACGAAGCGGCTGAACTTCGATGACATCAACCTTGATGACGATGAAGTTGATTCGCCTCCCCCCGCACCACCCGCGAAGCCTACAGGATCCGTAAAGTCAACTCCACGCGCCACCACTACGTCGAAATTTGCGACACACTCACCTCAGACGCGAGGCCCCATCCGGAACACGTGCATCCTCGAATCGCCGTTGGATCACAAGAGGAGCTCGCGCAAGCGCCGCATTTACGGAGTTCGTCGTAACGGTATGGTTTGAGGTGTGCGTCTGTGCTGCCAGCACTGACGACTTTTCGTAGAACCACAGTTGACCCGCAAACGCCCCAAGCGCAGCATCCAGCGACCAGTTTCTTTCCCACTCTGCGCGCTTCAGCGAATGTTCGCACCGTAAGCAAGGAACCACGATCCATCGTACAAGAACATGGTTCGCCTTCATCGCAAAATTCATATTATCTACGTACCAAACTCTAGAAGTCAGAAACATCGTAAACTCCGTTCTCACATGATGATGCAGTCTTTCTTGGCCCTTGGAAGTTTCCCCGTGATCGAGCCAGACGACGGCGGTTCTGCTGCGGCATTCTCATACTCTTCATCTCGCTCGGCAATTATCATCGTTTCTCGTAGCGAGCTGCCATTATGGAGTCCCGTCGTCACCGAAAAGTTGGAGATGAAGCTCGCACGCTCCACTGTCGATTCGGTCACGCTCTCCGGCTCTGTCACTTGGCTGCCCGTCTCATCGGCATCTTCTGGCCGCGATTCTCCACGCAGCCCGAGCATTAAGTCGATCATACTGGGCCCAACTTGCGCAGACCGCAGAGTTACGTGCCCGTGGACTTCACGTTCCAGAGTTCGGAGCTGTACAAAAATATGGTCACAGTAAGTACCCCTCGCGAACGACTCAAAGACTAACCCGAGACTCACCTTTTCAACGTACACCCGTCGCGGCGCACTCGCAGGGCGCTTCATCTGAATATGCTTGTAAGCTCGCTCAAGCGTCCACCGCTCGGCCACCATAAGATATGTCATGCAAATGACGGCGCTTTCGTTATTGCCATGCGTGCAAAAGACCAGGATCGTTTTGCCGGCGTCGCGCGCCGATCGAATCATCTCGGTGGCCTTGGTCACGGTTTCTTTGAAGGTCTCATATGAATAGTCGTCGTCGAGCTCCACGCGCCCCATCTGCGCCTCCAGCACGAGCGGCTCGGGGCTGCGTTTGCGCGGGTTCTCCACGTCGAGCACATAAGTCACTTTGAGATGCTTGAGCAGCGGCTCGTCGTGTGCGTGCTTGACAGAGCCCAGCACCAAGTAGTCGTCAATGACTCCCGGCACATCTAGTCTGTTAATTCACCAACCACGGCGAGTTAAACACCGCGAGCATCACAAAACGGTGCGCTAGTGTGTCGCGCACCTGTCTCCCTGCTCCTGCAAAGGCTCCTCCGCGTGCTGCGGGGTCAGTTCCTCACCCATTGTCGCCATCTACCTCAAATGCCCCGCGCGATTTTTGTCAGTGCGTTTGTCGACACAGTGATTTCGCTTGGGCCGGGTCGTATGCTTGAGAGCAGCTGCAAAACCCATTTCCGTCACGGACCGTGTGGCCTTCTCTGGCTTCCAGCTCCTTGCTCTTCACGAACGTCGGGGAGGGGGTTAACGAACCGCGGCGTTTGAAGGACGTGGACGTCACAACACGACATGTCGCGGTCGTCGTGTTGCCTGTGCCTTGAGAGGAGCAAGGTATGCTTGCAACACCCATGATGTCGAGAAAAAGATCGTAAACGGGTCTTGAGTCAAGACTCTCGACCCGTTTCCTCTTGGAAACGGGTTCTGTAGCCACATCGTGAACACCACCGATCATCACTCTGCTGTCTGCACCTCTTTTGTTAAATTTGTTCTCACCCTATTGAGTTCAACAGGTACTACTGAAACTAAAGTGTAGCCATCTTGTAAAGAGGCCCCCTCTCAAGATCGCGACTCTCCACTGAGATGCCTCGTGAGGTCACGAGAACTCCGCGCCGCGTGCGCTTTGAGCAGCCTGTCTCTTCTCCCCAGGGACAAGATGCTTCGAAGGCAGACGACGAGGACGACGAGATGGCAGCGCTGCGAGAGGCGCTGCATCCCGTGCTACAGTGGGACTTGGACGGTGTTCAATGGCTCGTGAAGCTCAAAGAGGTGCGGAAGCGTGGTCTTCGTGCGGGAATATATCCTGGACGCTCATGTTAATAAGCGTGGGATCTGGACAGACGACTCCGAGTTTGGATGCACTGGTTGTAGCGACGACTTCCAAATATCGGACACAAGACATTTCACTCGCTCTGTGGTGAGCCCAACATTGTGACGTTTATGAACTGGTCCTAATTTTTTATTGATAGGCTCGTGTTCTTCGTGATGCTGCCGGAGTTCGGACTCCCGTACATGTGGATCTGCGTCGGCAATTTGCTGGTCGTGTTGTTTCTGCAGTACTTCGCGCAGGTCTTACGACCCATCGATGTGGATTCGACGATTCATCAAGTCCCCGCGTGTACTGATCAGGACACGTATGGATTCCCGTGCGTGGACGCCCACATGTCGATAGTCGTGCTACTCCCCGTAATGGAGAACACGCAGTCGCAGGTGGCGCATCTTGCGTTCTCAGTAGTTATAATCTACATCGCAGCCACGAGAGTTCTCCTCGGCTCGCGATTCATTTCACAAACCCTTGGAAGCTGGGTAACTGGATTCACGGGTATCATCGTGGGTAACCATGGACACGTAGTCGTCAAGGCTTACAAGCTCACCAGTGGTTACAAGTGAGTCTGTAACGCCCCATGGTGGCCTCAATCGGTACTAATCTCTTCCTTGCCCTAGCACTGCCGCGATCGTCTTGTTGATCGCATTTGTAATGGTTGTCGTCGGCTTCTGGGTCGAAAACAACGAGAGCCGTGTCATCGGCGTGCCAAAGGCTGACTTCATTGAGGTTTTAACCAACATCATGCGTTCAGATGGGGCCCCGGCGACCACCACGCCTATTGATCTCCAGCGACCAGCACGAATTTACCAGCTTCGTGAGCAACTCGAGGGGCGAGAAGCCGATGATGACTCGACAAGTGAGGAGAGCGAACTGCTGGGCAGGAAAGATTCCTTCTATTATCTCATGCGGGGCATGCGAGCTCGTGCCCGAGCGCCTCCACCACCACAGCCCCTGTGATCTTGGTAATACACTTTGTCGAGCAAATGCCTATTGGGTACTACGCAACACCGTGTCGATCTCCGTCTTGAGCGTCTTTGACACTCGTGGGAGGACAGCGCCTTTGCCAACCCACAGGTTGATCACAACCTTGTTGTTGTCGTTCAAACGCGCGACAGCCGGACCGACAGCGAGATCCTGGAGTGACTTCTGTGCAAGTTCGGACAATTTCTCGAACGGTGCGTGGCCATTCGAGCTGAGCACCAACTCAAGATCAGTGCGCATAAACTCAATGAGTCGTTTCGTGAAGAACGACTCAATGAAGCCAAGAGCCTCCTCTGTCGGACGATAGAATGTTTCGCCTTTCTCCGTGAGCTTGCTGAACACCTTGAGCCCCGTGTTAACGATCTCAAGCGCATCGCCGCCGAGACACGCGCGCGAGATGTCATCGTCGACGTAGTTTACATTTGCCGCCGTATCAGATCGGCACCACAGTCGAGATTGCAACGTCGGATACTCCAGTCCGTAGAACTTCTGAATGTGTTCCCAAGCGTCCGAGGCAATTGGACGATATAGCGTCTCACGTTTCGCTTCCTCATCCTTCTTCTCCTCAGTGCGCTGCTTCTTAAGCGGTTGCGCCGACGCTGTGTCAAACTCACTTTCTGGTAGGTACTTCGAGCAGTTCTTCATGAGATGATCCTTCTGGTTGCACAACTTGCACACGTAGTCTGGTGGTGGAGTCAACACCAGATCTTCTTCCAGAGGTGCAAGTCCAGTCTGCGAGTCTCCGCCCGGAAGGTCTCGAATCTTGCGCAGCACAGCAATGAAGAAACCACCCGAGTTATGGTCGATCGGAATGAGTCGCAATGATTTCTCCAGTTCCATCTTCACATCGGAACTCGGCGGGAACATGGACTTGAGGATGCGCTGGCCTCGCAGTTCCTGCGGGAGACCTGTGTAGCTCTCGTACCAGTCATGAAATGATTCTTTCGCCACGCCTGCGAAGATGTGGCCCTTATGTGTCGACTTGGACTTGGACCGCCAGCCCACAGGCCAGTGCGTGCGACCTTTCCGATACTTGAGAGCGGGTAGTCTCTGCGACACATCCACCAGCTCCAGCGCGCCGTCTGCACGACGCAGCAACTCTGCAACAACAGCCTCGTCCTCTACTGGATTGAACGAGCACGTCGAGTAGACCATGACGCCGCCAACCTTGAGCAAAGCGGCTCCTCGAAGAGCGAGGTCGAGCTGGACAGGATGAAGCGTGAGTCCCTGGCCGATGTGCCACTCCTTCCAGAGCTGCTGGCTCTTGCGCAGCGTGCCGTCACCGCTGCACGGAACGTCGCATAGCACGCGATCGAAAACATTCGTGCGCTTCAGCTCGCCGTCGACGTAGAGTCCTGGGAACGTGATGCCCGACCCACACGTGACCACAGCGTTGCGCAGCGTGTTGCGCGAGAGCCGGTGGACGAGCATGTACGCGCGCTTCTTGTCCAGGTCGTTCGCGATCACCATACCCGACTTGGACGCAGGTGAGGCCGACAGAAAATCCAGCGCCTGTGTCGTCTTCGATCCCGGGGACGCGCACATATCGAGCACAAACTGCGACGGCTGGACGTCGAGGAAGAGCACGGGCAGCATGCTCACAGCTTCCTGGCGGTCCGCGACGCCCGCGTCCGTGGCCTCCAGCAGCGCGCTGTGGAACTTCTTGACGGGCGCGTGCTTGGGCGCGGCCTTGGAGAGCGCGACGCGGCCGCAGTCGAGCTGCCACGCGACGTTCTCGAGCGGATACCATGCGATCGGGCGCGGTGGGTTCACAGCGACGTCGTTGTGGAAGAACGTGTCAGCGGGGAACGGCAGGTCGCCCGTCTCAGCCAGGCGCTGCATGAGGCTCTGCGCCTCTTCTGTGCGGTGGAGATTCAGGCGGAAGGAGACCGGCAGCGGCTCGTGGAGCAGCGCGAGCAGCGTCTCAAGGTCGTCATTCGTGTCGACGGCATGCGTGCGCCACTAGATCAGTACACCGAGAACGAGGCAGTTAGCGACAGGGTTACGTTGAGCAGAGCGGCGGGCGAGACGCACGAGGTACTCGCGGAAGCTCTGCTTGTAGACGTCGAGCGACGTGCGCGGCTTCGCGTCAGCCATGGTCGCCATACTGGGTATTTGACTGGTGACGGTGCTGGGCCGTAACCAGGGATAGAGTGTACCCCATGTACTGATTCAATGAGTACTCCAACAAGATAGCTACGATGTGCAGTGGATTGGCTCACAGGGTGTATGTTTGCAGCATGCACGATATCTCAACACACTGGAACAAGCCACGAGACCACGGAAAAGTGCAACGACGTTAAATCCGTGCTTAGACTTACAAAGCCCGTTGGCTGCTGGGCGTTCGAGCGACCCAAACCGCCGAGAATCACCAAAACGGCGATGGCCGATCTATGGATCGAGTCATGCGCGAGAAACTTCCTCAAAGATATATTGGCCCACAACGCGGGCAGCTCAAGCCATTCGGATATCATGGAATGTATTTCAAATGAAACAATTGGCACGTTCTCTAGCTAGCACATTTGTCTGCAGGACTAAGATGCAAACACAAGACAATTGCTCAAGTTGTGAGAAGCCTAGGGTCGCAGGCCGACTGCAACGCCTCTAAGCGACCCTAGGCTTCTCACAACTTGAGCAAAGCCGTTTTTTTACTTGTTTTGCATCGATACAAGAGGCATTACCGGTAGTCCTGCCAGACAAATGTGCTAGCTAGAGAACGTGCCGATTGTCTCATTTGAAATACATTCCATGATACTCGATCCATGTTTGCCGTCGGATCGGCCATCGCTGTTTTGGTGATTCTTGGTGGTTTAGGTCGCGCGAACGCCCAGCAGTCAGCTGGTATTGTAAGTCTAAGCACGGATACAAAACCATTGCGCTTTTCCGCGGTCTCGTGGCTTGTTCCGGTGTGGTGGTGTACTACAAACATGCCTGCGCAGCAAGCCATCGCGGTGCCAATCCACTGGTTCTTGGAGCTGCGCATGCACGCCTCTCGAAGCTAAAGGCCGTGATGCGAATGCCCAGCGCGGCTGCGTAGGCCCAGACCACGGCGGCCGCGACAGTGCAGCCGTTGTAGTCGTTCCGGCGGCAACAAATGAAAGGAGTATTGCTGGGTTCGGTATTGAGGCAGGGGCGATAGGTGGTATCGGGGCGGATTTCGTAGCGATTGGCAAGGCAGCTTACTGATCGCCATTCGCGCGACCGAAAACACCGAGAATCACAAAAGTGGCGATGGTCGATCTGACGGCAAACATGGATCAAGTCGTGCACGAGAAACTGGTGAACGTTCGTGGGATAGTCGGAGGAGACGAGTAGAATGGCTACAATAGGTTTGCAGTCGAGTTCTGTTCTTGAAGCACGGTGGCGAGCTAAAGATCTCGACCAGGCTTCTTGCGGCCTACAGCTCGACGAGCGGCCGGTTTCGATTGGTCGGATGCTCTTCAGGCCTACAGCTCGAAGACCATTCGTTCCAGTGGTCTACATGATCCCAGATGGGTTGGAACAGCAAACTGATGGAGCTTTTGTGAACTGCACCACAACGACCTGCGTCCGTGGCTAGCTGCTACGATGAGCCGCCACGTTGAGTACTAGCATCTCGACTCTGAGTAGAAACGAAGCTATTAGGATTCACACAGTTGAAATCAATAGACTCCATCATCATCAACAGCCAGGGGCCGGAGTATCTAAATACCGAAGTGATACTATTCCAAAATCGCGAAAAAATAATAAATCAAATACTCGATGGTATTTCAAGGCATGATCCATACAAGTAGATCTCGACGTTCTCCTCTTAATGGCAGAGCTTCTGGATCGTTTTAGCGCTCAACATGTCCTTGTTGTAGCGCAGCATCCGGTCGCCGGAGGAGAGCCTGCGAACACTGCGAAAAGAGCAGCAAAATGGCGACTGGCTGATGCGCACCCATCGAACTGTTGATGTTCAGCCAGCTTTGGCAGTCAGTGTCTTTACTGATG
>JAADVR010000702.1:0-18065 GCA_023335855.1 Pythium scleroteichum
CTTTTTTTTTTTTTTTCAGACACGGCCGTCCTGCAGTGGAAGCTAGATTTGGAAGCGTGCTCCTACGTTCGGGTCTTCTTGGGTCTGGCCAAGGCTGAGCAAATCTGGTGCGTTGCCCCTCAAAATTGAGTTTGGCTCGTTGCTCACGTTGTTCGCAGATGAGTTCTTTGCGCTGGTTGTTTAGAAGACGTTGGGCGTCCCCGTCGCAAATTATTAACGGAGTATTGGAGCCGTTTTAACGGCCTTGTACGTGGGCAAGCAGCTCGTCTGCCGGGGCCGTTCGGTTTCTGCCATCGTGGTCTTTAAAGGCGTTGATCTTCAGACTGCAGTCGCTCTTCAGTTACAATTAATTAGAGACGATACAGTAGATAGTTCCAAGAATCTTCCGAACAATCTCACACCGGCGGATATGTATGTTCACGGAGTCTCTGGAAGAGACATCCCACGCCCCTCCTGGCCCATGCATGAATGGCCCCTGCTGGCTCACATCGCTGTTCAGGTCTGTCGAACTTCATTGTAGATAACTCGAGTGCCCCGGCTCAGCAAATGCCTGTTGAACTGGCACCTGATGACCCACATGTTACAGGTACTGTCCATCAAGACCCAACGCATGTTTTTTTAAAACTTGGCTGAGAAGTACCAGACTCAAACCTGAGCTGGCTGTTCTTCTTTCTTGGGGTCCACAGCGGTGCCTGAACGTTCAACAGCCGGTGCGTTCGGAACTGGCTGATTGCAAGGATGAGGTCCGAGCGACTTCATTCAAGAATTCGCCTCCAGACACGCAGTTGTACAAGGAGACCAACCCCCTGACCAAATGAAGGCGTTCGCCGTGCTGCTCCTCGCCCTCATGGCCTCTCTGGCCACGTCAAAGTGTGCCAACAAGACAAAGTTTGTTGAGGTGCAGCGTGGCTCTATCAATTTGGTGATGCAAGACCCGAACGCAGGGGAGAACTTCGAGATCTCTCGCGATTATGAAGACTGAAACATTGTAACAGCACAACACACAACAGGGGAAAAAACCATACACGTGAATCGAAACGCAAATTTTATGCTTCGCTCGAGTATGCGGTGGCCAAGACTAACGAGTCCTGAGATCAATCCTGCGTGACCGTCCATGCCGAAGATCTCGCAAAGAGAGGTACCACCGCGAGACTCACGCCGCGGAGGAGACATTCTTCACGACCTACCCCGCCTTTTCCTTTAGGCTGAAACAACCACAGACGACGCGCCTAGTACGTGTTGGCGTAGTAAGGAAAGGTATGGTTATTACCGCAGATGCTTTGTCTAGGATTCCGCCAAGTGCGCCACCCTCAGCGAATGGCTATCTCAGGCGGTCGACCTCGCCGTATAGGCCGGAAACGTGGCGAGCCCCTCGGCGCCCAATGTTGGGTCCCACCACGTCTCGGAGGCGGCCGTCGGTTGACCGGCCAGCCGTTCTGGAAGCGCTCGACGAGGTCCGGGTTGGCCATATACAAGCGACCGTATGACACGAGGTCGGCTGAACCACTGCGGAGGACGCCCTCGCCCAGGTCGCGCGTGTAGTCTCCGTTGACGATGACCGTACCCTTGAAGTGGGCCTTGGCGTCGAAGGCCGTGAGTAGGCGGCCCTTGTCGTGGACACCGAAGCCCACGCCGTCGATCACCGACACGTAGGCGATGTTGCGCTTGCACAGCTCCTGCATGACATACGTGAACTGCTCGTAGTTGTCGGGACTGCCCATGCCGCCGAACGCGCCGTTGGGCGACAGGCGGAAGGCGATCCGGTCCGATGGAAACTCGAGTGCGAGCGCATCTAGCAGCTCGAGCACGAACCGCGCGCGGTTCTCGATCGAGCCGCCGTACTTGTCGGTGCGTTGGTTGCTCACGGACTGCAGGAACTGGTCCACGAGGTATCCGTTCGCGCTGTCGATCTCGATACCGTCAAAGCCGGCGCGCTTGGCCAGCGCCGCGGCCTGGCGGAACTCTTCAATGACGCTGGCGACCTCATCGGTCTCGAGCGCGCGCGGCACCGAGAATGGATGGCGGTTGCCCTGCGCGTCGCGCGGACGACCGCCTGGCAGGCCAATGGCCGAGGCCGAGACGACTTCGTTCTTGGGGTTTAAGCTCGCGAGGCCCTGGCACCCGACGTGCCACAGCTGCTGGAAAATCTTGCCGCCCTTGGCGTGGACGCGCTCCACGACCTTCTTCCAGGCCTCCATCTGCTGCTCCGTGTGCATCAGCGGAGCGCCGTACCAGCCATGGGCGGATGGGCTGACGCTCGTGGCCTCGGTGACGATCAGGCCGGCGCTTGCGCGCTGCTCGTAGTAGATCTCGTGGATCTCGGACGGCGCGCCGGTCACTGGGTCTGCACGGGCGCGGGTCAGCGGCGCCAGTACGACGCGGTTCTCGAGCTCGAGGCCGCTGGCCAGCTTGTATGGCGTGAAGAGCTTGTAGTCGGCGGTGGAGGAAGCCATGGTCGAAGGGAACGTGAGTCGTCAAGGGCGATGCGAGTTCGAGAGTGAGGAGTTCAAAGTAGCCGTGCGAAGCCGTGCGCCAAGCACAGGAGGCCCCCACGAGCGGAGAATGTCGTAAGCTGTCGCAGAACCGCCTAGCGGTGGAGCCTTGGCGAACAGAACACCATGGCGGCAACGTCGAGTGTCGCTCTTCCAGTCGACCCCTCTTCTACTAGGCACGCCAACGAGACTCAGGAGGTGTCGCATGAACGTTGGAACACGCCAGCGCCTTGACGTATTCCTCCGACTTATTCATCGGCGCCTGGAACCACACGGCGCTCTACAATTCTTGGCAACGAATTTCCAACAAGGATCAATGAGTGGGATTGCTCCGATGAATAGATAATACGTGGGGGCCATGGCGACGTAGACATCAAGCAAACGAGCCTCACGACTCGGGTCGGACACCCTATTACGTCATCGAAAATCGTAGACGTGTACGACGATTGCTGTGCGGGGTCGTTCAATAATCAAAAGACATCCCGTTCACGATGGGACTGTATGACAGCGTATTGATGGGTTACAGTTACAAAAAACTGCTGTCCTCAGCTGCATTCTGATACCAATTGTAAATTGAGCCAATAGGAAATCAGCATCAGCACGCTGAGGACGGGGAATTACCCAATCCTCACGGAAAACACAATCAGGGATTGAGTCGCGACTGGAGAGAAGACAGTCTGCTTGCGTCGCCGTTGAACACGCAAACAGATCTCCGGCCCAGTCCACCATGCAGTGTGGTACAGTATCATAGTGGCGCGTGACACATTGAAGCTACTGATGTACACGGCTTCACGCCAGCATTCGCACCAGTCTCTCGCTCCATTTTCTCATTTTCCGATTCACCTCGCCATTTACGCACAAGTCTCCTTTGCTCCCACACCATGGTCACCGCGCCCAAGCTCTTCACGCCGTTCACGCTCGGCGGCAAGTGGGACCCCATCACGCTCAAGCACCGCGTGGTCATGGCTCCGCTCACGCGCCTTCGCGCGGACGACGCCGGCGTTCAGCCTGACTATGCTGCCGAGTACTACGGCCAGCGTGCGACTGACGGCGGTCTCATTGTCGCGGAGGCGGCCCATATCTCCCCCACGGCACGTGGGTACTACGGTGCATCAGGCCTGTTCAGCAAGGAGCAGGTCGATGCGTGGAAGCCCATCACCGAGTCGGTGCACGCTACGGGTGGGGTCATGTTCATCCAGCTCTGGCACACAGGCCGTCGAAGCCACCCTCTCAACCAGCCCAATGGCGTTCTTCCGGTGTCGTCCAGCACGAACTTGCCGCTGAGCGACGACCGTAAGAATCCTACAAGTGAAGGAATGAAGCCGCTCGTGACGCCGCGCGCCTTGGAGACCGACGAGATTCCGGCCTTCGCCCGTGACTACCGTATCGCGGCCGAGAATGCGCTTGCTGCGGGGTTTGACGGTGTCGAGATCCACGCCGCCAACGGATACCTCGATCGAGCAGTTCATCTTCGACTCGATTAACGACCGCACGGACCAATGCGGCGGCTCGGTCGGGAATCGCGCCCGGTTCTTGTTCGAGGTCCTCGAAGAGATCCTCAAGAGTGTGCCATTGAGCCGAGTGGCGATTCGCCTTTCTCCATACCACCGGACGGCCCATCAGATCGACTCGGATCCGGCTGGGACCTACAAGTACATCATGGAGAAGCTCGAGACGTATGACCTGGCGTACGTGCACTTGATCGAGCCTCGCGGCCACCACTACGCGAACGAGCTGTGCCCGCCCGACGGCGCCACCCCTTTGTTCCGCAAGGTCTACACGGGCAAGCTGATCACTGCGTCCGGGTATGACCGAGAGAGTGCGATAGAAGTCGTCCGAAACGACCAGGCCGACCTCGTGGCCATCGGTCGCATGTTCATCTCGAACCCGGACCTGGTCAAAAAGTTCAAGCTCAACGCTAAGCTGACGCCGTACGATGCAGCAACGTTCTGCACACCTGGTGAGAAGGGGTACAGCGACTACCCAACGCTAGAAGAAGTGGACTCTCCAGTAGCTGCTGAGCACATCATCAACAAATTGCGACCTTCAAGGGGCGAATGGAAGAGGCTGCTTCTCATCCGTTAAGCAGTAGGATCGCAAGTTGTTCATTTAGCGAGGACTTCAAAAAGATCGGCACCAGCAGTGACAGCATCGCCATGCGGGCAAAGGATTGTCACCAGACCCAATGGAGTAACCGTGCTCAATCATACTCATTTTCAGTTCGTACCGCCACGGTCTCGTTCACATCGTCGATACAGATATGAGCTTTCGCTTTGGAAGTGGGGTGTACTACCTAGTCTACTCTTTTAGAAACTGATCCCCGGCTGGTCGTTACCGTTATCTGGGCCAAGATCAACCACGGTCGCCTGGCATATCGTCAAGGACGTTGACGGCGTGCTTCACCCCGGCTCGTACTTGGTCGCCTGGCTCAGGCAAGTCTTCGCTCATGAAGATCCGGTCGGTTTTCGGTGGGCAAAAACATCCACGGTCCGGTCTTTCCGTCAGTCAGAGTCTCCTCGCAGGTCGAGGGCTAAGGCGCTGGACACCGAGGGAGCTCGGGAACGGTTGTCTCAGTTTGCATCCTATGTCACCCAACGCGATTCTAACTTCCTGGCTCTCACGGTCGTTGAGACGATAGCGTTCGAGTGTTGTGGTCGCAGCCGAACATTACACGTTCGGCTCGGGGGCGGAGAACCGCGAGGCTCTGAAGGCGGCTCGCGCGTGGATCAAGCACAACCTGGAGGGGACCATCAAACAGCTGGGCTGGAACTTGTGCCAGGAGACGTCATAGTCCAAGAGGTCTCTGGTGCTCTGGGGGTCTAGGAAGGCGCACTTAGGGCGTACGGCTGGAGTGAAGAGCAAGTACTGTCGTCCGCTCGAATGACCCAAGGTAGATCTCGCACCGACGGGGTCCATCCCGACCAACAGGCGCGTGAGTTCGCGATGGTCATCTTCAAAGAGCGTTGGATTGGGACTGACGATCGAGTTGGACCGGCGAGGCGCCCAGGCACCCAGACCTTCCCGAGTAGACAAAAACCGACAGTGCAATGTCAGTAAACGAAAGCCCCAAGAAAGCTACTTACAGTGCTCGGAGAAGCGTCCAGACGAGAGAAAAGCGCAGTCTGCTGAAGAGCTCTAAGGTTATTCGCCATCAACTCTCAGTACTGTACAGTACACTGTACCTCAATATGGCCACATTCGAAATCGAAGCCTTTCGTATTACGAGTCTGAGGCCACGCCGTGGCCTCTCCCTTCAGTCATCATTATCAGATCGTCGTGTGCCTGACTAATGCGCACGTGACAGGCCGCGCGTGCAAGTTTCGACTGGGACAACCGCGCAGCGAGCGTGGCGTGGACCAATCGGGGAGATCACAGTCTTTAGTCACGGCGGCCCACGCAAATCCCAGCGGAAGACAGCCGTCATCCGACTTGGTCCTCCCGCGAAGAGGGGCGCGTGGGCATGGCGAGCGCATGCGTGCCTGGCGCGTGGTCGCGATGGCCTGACTTGCCTTGGGCGGGGTAGTCTTCACTGCTGCTCACAACTCCACTCGACGCGTCGCGCTCAAGTCGATTCTCACCCGCTCAAGATGCTCGCTCGCTTCGCCTCGGTCGTCGCGGTCGCGGTCGCGGTCACCTCGCTCGCTGAAGCCTCGCGCTCGGTCATCGACCGCAGCGTCCACCGGAAGCTCCAGGCCGCCACGACCGTCGACGTCATCGTGCGCATGAAGCCCGCGGCCAACGTGCTCGAGCGCTTCCACGAGGCCGACTACTCGGACCACGCGGCGCGCATCACGGCGCTCAAGAACGAGCTCACGACGGTCCACACCAGCGCTTTGAAGCCGCTCGTCAAGCTCGGCGCGAAAGAGACGTCGAGCAGCTTGGAGATCAAGCCGTTCTGGATCGCGCCGCTGGCGTCGGTCAAGGGCGCGACGCTCGCTGATATCGAGCGCATCGCGGCGCTGCCCAATGTCGAATCCATCCGCGAGGCCCGCGCGTACCCGCTGCCCAAGATCAAGAAGAACGGCCGTGTGCTCAAGGCGAATGCTCGCGAGTGGTACCAGAACGACCCAGGCACGGCCTGGGGCGTGTGGAAGATCAACGCGCCGGCCGTGTGGGCTACTGGCAACATCGGCCAGGGCGTCCGCGTGGGCGCGGTGGACTCGGGCGTGTACCTCGACCACGAGGCGCTCAAGAAGAACTTCGGCGGCGAGTACAGTTGGTACGACCCGGAGCTCAAGACGTCGCTGCCGCACGACGACGCCGGCCACGGCAGCCACACCGATCGCCGGCGCGTTCGACATCGGTGTCGCGCCGGGCGCCACGTGGGTCTCGTGCCGTGGCTGCCGCACAGAGAACTGCCCCGACGAAGACCTGCTCGAGTGTGCGCAGTTCATGCTCTGTCCGACTAAGCCCGACGGCAGCGACCCGGACTGCTCCAAGGCCCCGCACGTGATCAACAACTCGTGGACAGGCTTCCCGCACGAGGAATTCTTCGAAGAGGCCGCCGCTGCGTGGGTCAAGGCCGGCATCATCCCGGTCTTCTCGGCGGGCAACAGCGGTCTCTGCGAGACGTCCAACTCGCCGGGCGACTTCGCGAACGTCATCAGCGTCGGCTCGACGACCATCAACGACGGGCTCTCGTCCTTCTCGTCCAAGGGCCCCACGTGGGACGGCCGCATCAAGCCCGACCTCTCGGCTCCTGGCGAGGACGTGCTCTCGGCCTGGGAGGCCTTCAGCGAGTACTACGCCGTGAAATCGGGCACGAGCATGGCAGCGCCGCACGTCACAGGCGCCATTGCATTGCTGCTCCACGCTGAGCCCAACCTCACGCTCGAGCAGATCCGCACCCGTCTCACGTCCACGGCCGTGCAAACTGGCCTGCAGCCCGAGTTCAGCAACTGCGGCAACACGACCACGTCGGTCTGGCCCAACAACATGTACGGCCACGGCCGCCTGGACGTCTACAGCGCCATCCAGGGCAAGCGCGTGCCCACGCCCAGCTAGCCGCCAGCCCCACCGCAGGCCCCCCTTGACAATTTCTCCACGCCGCCGCCCGACCGCTTCCCCTAGAGAGAGAGAGAGAGAGAGAAAGCCCCCGTAAGGGTTGGACATTAATTGCAAATTCAAATCTGTCGTCGTCCATTCGAATCCAATTATAAATCCCTTGTTTAAGCACCAACGAACGAGAACCCAAAGTCCCGAATACGACAGCTGAGATTCGGGACCCGATCGTATGGGTTCACGTTCTCCCAAGCAAGAAGCCAGAAAGGCAGAGGAGCCGCCCCGTCATGACCTCGACGGACGTCGCGCCGGCCGCCGCGCGCTCGCTGGGCGCGCCGGGCGCGGCCGTGGACGCCAAGGCGCCGCCGCTGCAGGCGCCGCTGCCCTTCGTCATGCTCTCGGACGACGGCACGTTCGAGATCGCGCGCGAAGCCGTCGAGTATCTGCAGCAGATCCGCGGCTCCGTGGCCGTCGTTTCGATCGCTGGGCTATACCGCACGGGCAAATCGTACCTGCTTAACTTGCTGCTGGGCAGAGACCGCGCCGAGGCCATGTTCAACGTCGGCGCGACCGTGAACGCGTGCACGAAAGGGATCTGGATCTGGGGCCAGCCCATGGTCGCGACCGATTCCGCCGTGCTAGAGAATGACGACTTTTTCCGCCATTTGAAGAAAGACACGACCATCTTGTTCATGGACACGGAAGGTTTGGGCTCGACCGACCGCTCGCAGACACAGGACACGCGCATCTTCGCGCTCGCGCTGCTGCTGTCGTCGCTGTTCATCTACAACAGCCGCGGCGTCATCGACTCGAACGCGATTGAAGACCTCTCACTAGTCGTGCATCTGACTAAGTACATCCAGGCCAAGGCGCAGTCCAGTGGCGGCCAGTCGTCTGACGGTGCGTGCTAGCGTAGATAGCGAGTGAATCTCTTTTTTTTTTGCCGAGTGGTTTGGCTAATCAGTTTTCGGTTGATAGGCTCGGAGCTGGCAGCGTTCTTCCCCGATTTTCTATGGGTCGTGCGTGATTTTACTTTACAGCTGCAGGAAGAAGGACGCGTCGTGACGCCACGTGAATACTTCGAGAGCGCACTCAAACCGCAGCCCGAGGTGAACGATGAGGTTGCCCAGAAGAACAAGATCCGCTCGCTGCTCGCGACGTTTTTCCCGAACCGCGACTGTTTAACAATGGTGCGGCCGCTGAACGACGAGAACTTGCTGCGCAATCTTATTCAACAGCCGTACGATTCATTACGACCCGAGTTCCGTGAGCAAATGGATACACTGAAGCGCCAGATCTTTACATCGCTAAAGCCCAAGCGCATGATGACAAGCGTTCTCAACGGAGGCATGCTCGTCACGCTCGCTGAGAGCTACGTTGAAGCCTTCAACAGCGGCACAAGTCCCGTGATTTCAAGTGTCTGGGACCGCGTCGTTGAGAGCCAGTGCGATGTCGCATTGGAAGGTGCCAAGAAGGTGTTTACAACTGTGTTCGAGAACCGGGTCAGCGATTATTCCGGTGAGACACGACTAGTATAGTTGTTTATTTACTCTAACACTCACAAAAGGCTCTATGTGATGGTGCAGACACGGTGGTGGTGAACGGCGTCTCGTGCCGGCGTCCGGTCGATGAGGAAACCGTGTACGAGATCTATGAATCGTCTCGTCTCGTCGCCGAGGCAGAACTCTCGGGCGACGACTTGCCGAACAGCGATGTAGTCCAAACGTATGTGCTTCAACTCTCCGAGTTCATGTTGGAGTTCCTGCAAGAGTTCCTCCAGAAGAATGATACTGCTTCACGAACGTTCAACGAGACTCTCCTGAAGGAGCTTTACGCGGCTAAGACTGAGGACGAATTTCTCGACATCAACGCTCTGCTTGGCGGTGGGGATGGGTTTGCTGCAGACAGCGATGGTGCGCGCGTTCTTCACGACAAACTCTCAGAAGCCCGATCCAACATCGAGTCGGCGGTCTCACAGTATCAGGAGCGAGCGCTCGGTCCGGCGAAGAGCGAGGTGCTTGCAAACTTCTTAACGGAGAAGCTCGTAGATGGACTGCTCGAATGGGGCTCTCTCGTCAAGATGATCTTCCGCTCAAAAGAGGGAGAGCTGAACACGCAAATCGCGACGGCCAAGCAGTCGCTGCGTGCTCTCGAAGGCAAAGTCATGGCCTCCCAAGAAGTGCTCGTTCAGCAAAAGGAGTCATACGAGCGCGCGCTGCAAGCTATCACTGAGCGGATCGCGGACGAGCGAGTCACGCTGCGTCAAGAGATCGAGAGTAAACAGGGCGAGATTGACCGCGCGCAGCTTCAGATCGAGCGTGTGAGAGCTCTCCATAAAGAAGCAACCGATCGGCTGGAGGCCCAGATCGAAGAGGCCAAGCAGGAGCGGAAGCGGCTGGAGGACGCACAACGTGAGGTTGAAACGCGACGCGAGAATGAGAAATTTGCGTCGCGGCGCCAGCTGCTGGAGAGCGAACGCAACTTCCACAAGGAAGAGCGTGGGCTCATGGAGCAGCAGCAGACAATGCTGCAGAAAGTGGTCGAGCTCGAGCGGCAGCTCGGTGACCAGGAAACGGACCACATGAAGGAGATCTTTCGGCTGGAGAAAGATGGACAGACCAAGATCACTGAGCTGCAGATCCAGTACCAGGAGGAGCAGGAGACGCTCAAGGAGAAGACTATCCAGGTAAGGCTGGACTTGGTCTTGGGCTATATATGTGACGTGTGCTGACTTGGGTTGAGTATTGCAGGAAATCCGTCGTATGAAAGAGCAGCAGGACGACGAGCTCCGCGCACTGCAGAACGAGCTGAGCGATAAAAAAGCGGCTTTAGCGGCGCTACGGGAGAAAGTGGAGGCGAAAGAGGCCGTGGCGCTCAAGCGAGGCCGCAAGGCGTCGTCGCTGGCCAAGGACGACTGCGTCGTGCAATAGAAGTACCCTGAATTAGCAACCAATCGATCAATCTTTGTTAGTTTCTGACTCGTTGTTGCTGATTAACAGTGGTTGACCTCTGGATCCCTTAGGTTAACCGTGTTTGTTGAAGTTGCCGTTGAAAAAGCCGGGATCGAGAGATGGAGGGGACGCCGCTGCTGCGGTTCGTTTGCGCGACGTTCGCAATGCGTCGCCGCTGGGAAGGGAAAGGCGAGGTGGCACTGGCGAGGCGACCGCCGTGTGCGCGGATTGAAGACGAAGAGGACCCCGCGCTCGCGGCTTCGATCGGTTCAGTGGACGAGGAGATCGACGCGATTGAAGTGGTCGACTCCGAGACCGACGAGTCGTCATCTCTTGACGACGGGGGAAGCGATGCAATGAAGCTCTTGGCGCCTGTGCTGGCGGCGGTGAAAGCGGCGCGTGGCTGTGTGCTGAGCGAGTCGCTGAGGCGAGTGGTGGCGGAGATAAGCGAAGCGGCGACCGAGAGCGGCATCTTCCACGACGTCGTGTCAGCGCTGGTGATGGCTCTGGTGGATGTGGAGGATGAAAGCGACGAGGCTCTAGCGCAGGGACTCGCGGAGGGTGAGTTGGGGGGAAAAATTTCGTGGAGGATGCGAGGTAGGACTGACGGCGGAGCGGTTAGTGCTGCTTTTGCTTTGCTTCGAGCGGGTGGTTGGCGTTGAGGAAGACGAGCTCGTGCCGACAAAACGCTGCAATGAGGTGCGTAACAAGGATTTGGCCAACGCACCCTTATCGGTTAATGCGTAACAAGGATTTGGCCAACGCACCCTTATCGGTTAATGGCATCGCTGTTCCCTCGTAGGTGTTGGCCCAGGCTCTCGTCATCCAGGAGGATGTCTTTGACCTTGCAGGTCCCGACCGACTCTGTTCACATGTGGGCGTACTTTGGCTCAATCGAACGCTCGACACCGTAACCGAGTATCTACGTTCTCCAAACTCGGAGAGCCAGAGCGTGGCCGTGTGAGGGAGACTGCGAGACCAATATCTTGCGTTATGTATTGTATTTCGGCTATCAACATGCATCGCCAGCAGCTTATTGGGGGCTCCACTTCTCTACGATGACTTCACTTGGGTCGAGTGAAGTAACACGGTGGCGGCACGACTTCATCCATCGCACGCGCGAGGGCAAAACGGAGGAGGAATAATTTACAGGTGATGCGTTCAGCTGTTCTTCATGGCGTCCTTGACAAAGTTGAACGAGTCGTCCTTCTTCTTCATGAAGTTGAAGCCCGAGTCGGAGGTCGCGGCTTCTTCCGTCGGCTCGTGGATCGTCTTGGCGATGTATCCCGTCGGCGTCATCGCGGCGCCGATCACCTGCGAGCCCATGCCCACACCCATGCCGCCCATACCGGCCATTTGTTGCATCTGCATGTACTGCATCTGCTGCATGTACTGCATTTGCTGCATCTGCTGCATTTGTTGCATCTGCTGCATTTGCTGCATCTGCATTTGCTGTGGGTAGCCCATCATGCCCATGTTCATGTTCATCTGCGGCTGCACCATGCCGCGGTTCACCGACTGCGCGACCGGCACGGGCTCAAGGAGAGGATCCAAGATGAGCGACGACGAGGACGACGGAGCGGGCTGCGGAGCCGCCGCTGGAGCAGGCGCTGGGGCCGGGGCGGCCGCCGGAGCAGCAAGTGGAGCAGCAAGCGGAGCGGCTGCAGGTGCGCTGCTCTGAAGGCTGAGACCGCCGAACATATCCTCGACACTCGGCGCTGCAACGGGAGCAGGTGCAGGCGCAGGAGCAGGCGCGGGGGCAGCAGCGACTCCGCCTGTCTGCAGACCCGAGAAGAGACTGCCGCCATCGTCGCTCGGTTCATCGTCACCGAAGCCAAGGAGGTCAGGCTCTGAGTTTCGCTGGGGCGGCGCAGGTCGGGCTCGGGGCTGGCGAGGCGCAGCAGGGGCAGCCGAAGCCGTCGGCGTGACCGAGCCCTGACCCAAATGGTTGAGGATCTTGACGGCACGATCGCGGATAGCAGCCTTGTCAGATTTGGCGCACGACTCGATCTCGCTGAAGTTCTCCGTGAAATAGTCAGTGTACTCTTCGCACCCTTCGGTTCTGACGAGAGCGTCGATCGTCGCAAGGGCTTTCGACACTACGGTCCACTGCGAGTCGGCCAAGCAGTCTTCGAGCATCGGGCCGACGATCTCCGGGTCCAACGTCAACGCGCTCTTGAGGAAAGCGTCGAGCTTGTCCTTCGGAGGAATCGCTCGCATGCCGCCAGGCGCACACAGCGCCGTAACCAGGCTGCGCTCGTAGCCCCCATCCGACTGGGCGCCAGCAGTCCGGCCTGTCGCGGGGGCTGGCGAGGCAGCCACAGGCGCAGAAGGGTTGGGCTGCGGCTGGTAGCCGTACTCGCCACTGCGCGACGACGCGCGGCCACGAGGATCGTTCGGGAAGCTCTGTGTACGGCTCTCGCGAGGTGGAGGTGTCGGGGCAGACTGCTGCGCCGGTGCAGGCTCCAGGCTCCAGGCACCGCCGACGCGACCCTTCTTGCGGTCGCCATCGTACGCCTTCTCCTTGAGCTGCGCCATCTGATGCGTTTGCTGTTGATCAGCGGCGCCGTAGGATGCACTGCCGCCAGTGTAGCCGCCGCCAGGCTGGTACGTTTCATTCGGGTTGTACGTGCCGGCCGAGACTCCGTATGCGCCGCTAGTCGGGCCGCGGTTCGTCGCAAAGCTCCAGCCATCCGGGGCATTCGCAGCTCCGGGCGGAGCACCACTGAAGCCGCCGGTCGTCGGGCGTGGGTCAGGTCGTGTGAACTTAGACGCAGCCTTCTCCGCGAGTCCCTTGAAGAATCCGCTCTTCTCATCTGCACGAAAGACGACCGTGAGCTACTCTTCCGACGTCCTATCCACATTCAACTCATCTCGTCCTACCTCGTGGATCCTGGTACATCGGGTTGCCAAAGCCGGCGATCTTCTGGTCGTTCACAGGCGGACCACCGAACGACGAGCCGCCGTACGGAGCCGGAGGAGCACCGAATCCACCCGGATTGTCCGAGTACGGCGCGGGCTGGCCATACGCCGGCGCAGGCGGGGCACCGTAGCCTCCGGGCGCGTTGTATCCTTGGTTTGGGCCGCCATATCCACCCGGGGCCGGACCGCCGTAGCCGCCAGTCGGGCCTCCGTAGCCGCCGGCGTTCGGGTCGCCGCCGAATCCGCCTCCGCCGTAGCCACCCGGCTGGTTGTAGCTAGGCAGGTTGCCGATGTTGGACGGCGGCGGCTCGTTGGCGTTCGAGCTCTTGCCCCAGGGCAGTTTGGCGCCCCATCCGGAGCCGCTCGCGGCCTGGTCGGCCGGGTTGCCCACGCCCTGGATGCGCGCCGACATGCCCATGTTGCCGAGCCCGGGCGCGTTGTCTGTGTCGTAGATAGCGTCGAGGCATTCCTTGGCGGCGTCGCGCACGCGGCGGTAGTACTCGTCGCCCTTGAGCGGGTCCGGCGGGCCGCGGAATTCTGCCCACACACAACACACAATCGCCCGTCAGTCTCATCACCCATTGATCCCAAGAAAAGCAACACGATATACGCACGCAGACACTCCTTGATGGTCGGGATGTGCTTTTGCATCTCGCGCTTAAAGTCCACGCGGCCTTCGCGGCAGACGTGCTTGATGACCTGGAGCGCCTTGTACTTGATGTTGTGGTGCTTGTTCTTGACGCGCGAGATGAGAAACTCCATGACCTTGGCGCACGTGTCGTACGAGTGCTGCGTCATGCGCGCGATCTCGCCGTAGAGGTAGCCGGGCGTCGGCGTCTCATCCTTGCTCGTAGCGCGCGTCAGCAGCGCCTTGTCCATCGTCGCTGCTGAGGGGATCAAGCTCTCTGTCTCTCCCCCTCGGAGGCCGTGCTTGCTCTTTCAAGGTTGAGGAGACTTGCAGATATAGACGTAAGGAATCCAATTATCTGCATGGATGGGCGTATAGACTCTGATATAGCAACTATAGCACGACAGATTGCGAGATGCGGGTGGTCAAGTGCCCGCTTGCCACGTTGACAGCCGTTTGGGTACACTGTACCTCATCGCTGCTTGACAATTTATACGGGTCCAAACCTGTTTGCTGTTCAGCCCGTCGACTGGACCCATATCTGCGACGTGTGAGGACAAAGGAGCTATGAATTCATCAGCATGTTAAAGTCCTCTTCGTGTGCTACGATGGGAACCGCAAATCCGCAGCAGACCCGTCTCGTGTCAGTAGTCACTATATCCCTGCAAGGCGACCAGGTCCACACGCACCGCTGCTTCCAGGTCCTCCGCAGACACTTCTCGCAGCAGCACGATGGTCGCACGGACGACTTTGTTCACACAATGCAGGAGACGGAGCACGTCGCCGGCCCTGACAATGACAAGCGGATCATTCATTGTGACGCCGGCGGGTTGATTGTTGATGCGGAGATCGACGGCGGTGCGGTCGTTCTCGACAGTAATCATGTACACTCCGTTGATCTGGAAGCACACGCCATTCCGGTCCTCGCACAGCTTCAGTCCGTCCATCGGATAGCCTGGAAGGCATCTCCAACCAGGAGGTTGGCTTTCCAGCCTTCCGTGCACACCAACCGAGAATTTGGCACACACGGAACCTCGCCCAGATGCTTGGAGCTTCTCTTCGAGATCGCTCACGCGAGATCGGAGCAAGTCGAGCGGATCGAGCGGCAGCTCTTTCAAAGTGAACTTGTACTCCAGCACCAGCACCTCCTCAGATCCCCACATAAGAGGTAACGTGATGGTGAGGATCCGGATGCCGCCCTTTGATTCCGAGAGTTGTTTTTCTCCGAGTGCCGTGTAGCTCAAAATCGATGCAAATCGCTACAGGTCGACTCAGAACCAACATCAACACTAATATCGATGAAAATTGCATGCTTACCTTGGCATAATCGGCGGTAGTGGCTCTTGGAATGGCGTTATCTTTGGACGTGAACTCATCAATCACCAAAACCTCTGTTGACCTACGTACGGCGTTCAAAATCATCATTCGAGAATAAGGAGTTGTTAGCCTCATGTCACACGACATCACCATTGCTTGTGCGTCTGGCGATCCTCTATCCAGATTGACAGCGCCTCTTTCTCAGTAGTGTTGACCTCAAACCGAAACGCGCCATTATCATGGGCGCCAAATGTGACGTTGCCTCGAAAGGTCTGGGCCATCTCACTGGCACGCTGATAAAACAAGGAATGAAAGGGGAGTGAAGACCAACAACCCAACGGTGCTATCTCCGCGGCTTGTCCCAGTCCACTGAGGTGTTGAACAGTCCCACAAACTGAGACCGGGCAGTTAGGAAAGGTCCACTAGTGGTCCACACGTTGAGAACGAATCCAACAAACATCACTTCACCATGATTTGCATTGTGTTTAGGTCGGCCAAAGGCTGGTGAGAGTTTTAGCAATACGTACTAGCAGAATTAACGTCCCAAACCGAGTCTTCCACGATCGCACAGACCACTTTGGGCATGAAGGCACATCGTCTTCTCAAAATGTTCGAACCAGGGCCGAAACTCTGACATCAAATGGCTAGGTCTAGGGAAACACTCCACTGTAAAGGCAGCAAGCTTGGGGTCATGTGAATACGCGATAGCGCACGAGGCCGTGAAGAGCGCCGAACGGGCTCTGCTCACGGTGGAGCAGCTTGCACGGTCAAGCCATGGGAAGTTCGAGTTCTCTTCGTCAGCGACGATGTCAAACTCGCGACCGCCGCATCCTGAGGCCTTCCACAACTGCGCAAAGCGACTTGTAAATGCTAAGAGCAATGAACAGATATCGAAGACGCGAGTCGTACTAGACCAAAGTGGTTGGTCGTGGTATCGCCGGAGAGAACCACAGAACAGATCCAGCAGAACCGCGTGCGGCACTGATGCACGTGATGTGGTGCGCGCTGCGACGGTGCCGGGCGAGCTAGCCAAAGTGGCGGAACTCTGCGCGGCACGTCGCGCACGCGAACTGCTGCTGATTGGGGTGGAAGGTGGACGCGATGGGACCGCGCACGGTGATACCGACGACATCGAAGACGTCGTCGTCGTCATTTGTGGCGGGAGCGACGAGCCGCATGGTCGGCGGGCCGGGGCCTCCGCAACCAGTCGATTCGGCTGCGCTCTGTCTCACGGGCGGCGGCGCAGGCGGGGAACCTACGCCGACACCAGTGGCTGATCTGAGAACTACTGTGCTGAGTGGGAAAGCCGGACTGTCTACTTGGGTACAAACGCAGAGAATGTCTACGTTGGAAAACCAAGTAGAAATGAGCGCACTGTAGAAATGAGCCTGTACAGTACGTTCAAATGCCTGCCAATTTTGTTGTCTTCCACTTTGTTGGTTAAGAGCATCTCCACCAGTTAGAGCATCTCCAACGGTGGACCCAAACCCGGGTTCAAACCCAAATTTGACTCCATTTTGACTCCCAGACGACTCCCAACGGTGGCGTCATACTGGGGCCAGATTTGACCCCGGGACTCAAACGTTGGCAGATTTGCCAAGTTATGAGTCTCATGGGACGGGTGGTTTGAGATATTCTGGGACGAAGTGAAGGATCGAATGGCCCAAAACCGTTGTGGGCAAATCGTCAAACCGGGCTCAAACGTGAACCAACCACGGGATAGATCCGCTATTTTTTTAGGTCCACCGTTGGAGATGCTCTTAGAGCAGCTATTTCACGTTAATCAAACCCTAGAGTACATTTTGAACGTGTTGAACCACGCGAGACCATGGATTAGAGTGAAATTGGGGGATGGCGCAAATTGTCAAGTGAAGGCAGTTGAGGTAACTGAACGGATGTTGAAAGGGACAGACCGACGAGTCAACATAAGGTATTTGATGTTACACCTGACGCTACCCGTGGTAATGGCGATGGCAAAGACCTGATCATGAGTGCCACTTTGAGACGTCGAGTCATGATATCTGTCGACGTATCCTCAAACGTGCCCCCGATGGTCTTGGCTATGGTACGCTTATCAACTACTACGTAGCATTGTACGATATCAACAATGCATGTCGATCGCAACGACATGCAGTTTGGCACGTCAACGCTCGACCTGCAACAGTTCCCAGCTCCTCGTCGTCTTGTGATTAACAGTGACACACTTGCAATCCAATTTTGCGACGAGACATTCACACAGACAACGTAGAGTGGTAGAGTGCAGAAGAGAAACTCCTAACACGTAAACCGTTTGAACCCCCAATTCATACAGACTGACGTTGCAATCTCTTCTTTGTTGAGACTGAGTGCTAAGTCGTCGGTTTCTCTCTCTTCATCTCTCACAGAATCCTTGCAGACTTAGTTGGACAGCAGTCAAGCATGCATACTGAGTCGCCACGTATTGTTCTCGAGGGCGACGACACAATGCTGGAGGGAGATCAATCGGGATTTACTTCTCTGCCTCAACCAGTAGTACGCTGAATCATTTGTCAAGAGATGTTGCTACTGTTAGGGCTAGGCTACCCACAGTCGTCTAGGGCTAGGTGCAAGGTCATCATCTTGGGTGCATTCCTGTTGGGTTCATGGGTCCATGGGTCCCATGATCTCAGACTTTTGTCTCCATCCGCATCACTTCCGTATCTGCGCGCTCCACCGCAGTTGGCTCCATCAACATGCAGCGCAAGACCCCCTCGCGAGCGGAGAACGATCTCCAGC